>OX465601.1:271228139-271272444 GCA_950022295.1 Bromus sterilis
GGGCGACATTTACTCGAATTTGCGCTGAAGGCAATATTATCTCCGACTGATAGTTCGGCTCTTATCAGGTGCGAGTTTGATGCTCTTTCCCTAAGAGGTAGATGTGTACAGCTAGTAGCTGGCCTCGTTTTGGCACATCGAACTGATGTGTTGGTGGCTCCACAACGGATGAGAATGATTGATCGCAGCAAACGTGAGACAAGATTGATCCAAACTGCGGCGCGGCATTTGGGGGACTTGTCGATGTAGCAGCAAGATGGGACACTAGGTGAATGCAACAGCCATGCAGCCGGTTGGCCCACAATGGCATGCAGACGAGCGGACGCCCTTTGAATTCTGTGGTGCTTTTAATTTCAGAGAGTATGATGCCGCCGTGGCGCAATTAGCGTGAACGAGGAGAACGAAAAATGTCGCCACGAGCACCAAACAAACAAGCACAAAAGTCGAGGATGCCACTCGGTGATCGGGTCCATTAATTGAATTCCGATTAAGGGTGTTTGAGTGGAGAGCACTCACTTTGGGCTTCCAAGTTGTGGTATTCACGATTAGCGAGCGGGGGCGGTTAGCGGGCGGGTAAAACCCGTTGCGAATCTCGTCGTTGTTGTTGTTGTTGTTGGCCATGCTCAAGCTTGTTTGATCAAGTAGCTTTCGGATGGAAGCAACGACGGTGATGATGATGATGATCATCATCATTAGCATTGAAGAAGGCTGCACACCCCGCTCAGCTTGCGCTGACCAGAAAAAAAAACGCGCGCAAAAATTGGTGCGATCTCTGCACATTTGCGTTCGCAAGACGGTGCACTCGTCGTCGGCCGCGATCGGCGTGCAGCTCGCAAATTTCTCATGAATCGTTAATTTGAGTTTTTCGCCTACTTCGGTCGACTCAGAATGCTGTTGATTGTAGGTGGTGGTTGGCTTACGAATTTCCAAGAAAGGTTCTAAGGAATTCCACTCGATCAAGCGGCTACCAATCTCAGTCCCTGATAATTCAGCCGGGTTTCGAGTGACGACACACAGCCAGCTCGAGCTGTGTCATCAGTCGGTCAAGCTCAGCGCCAACGCGATCTTGTTCAGTCAGCGAGACTAGTGCCGGAGGCACATCGCGTTATCGAACACATCGAAAACCTTGGTATTATTTAGTTGAATTTGTTCGAACTTCCACAAACTTCCAAAGAAACCGGCTGACTTATTAGCTACTTCCACAGAGAGACAGACAGACAGACAGACCGGCTGAAAATGTCAGCTGGGGGCGTCAGTCGCAAAATTGAGTCCTTGTCATGATCAGCGGCGGCGGCGATCTGAAAGGGCACCGAGCAAAGTAGCCAGCAGTCAGCGTTGAGTCTCTCAAGAATCATTGCTGTTAACTGTTCTCGGCCGATCGTTGGTCGCTTTGCCTGACTAAAGCTGTCGCTGTTGTCGAACAAGAAGCCGGTAACGATGAATCATCGCGCGCAAAATAGCACATGTTTCCATGTTGTGGCTTATACTGGCCAGCGTGCTTATCGGTTTGAGCCAACAACGGCAATTGATGTACATGCGGAATTGGCGGAGGCGGAGGTCGATCATCAGGCAGGTAAAGCAAAACGTTCCAAGATGCCACCAAGAGCACCGAATTGGAGTTGGCCACGACAATGTTGAATGTCCTTCAAGTGTGTGTGTGTGTGTGTGTGTGTGTGTGTGTGTGTGTGTATGCGTATGTGTTGGCTGCCAGTGTGACCATATGCAGATTAGCGTCGATCCTGTTCGTTTTCTTACGCCGCCAGTTGGTTGTCGTCGGTTGCAGCCACTTCGACCAAGTTCGGTTCGGTTTATGCCGGTTGCAAGTCGAGTCGCCACCCGAAAGACAAGCAACAGAAAGTGCGCCTTTTCGAGGTGGCAACATCGCCATGCGACATTGCGGCCAGCGTGATGACGCTGCCGCAACTCGATTATGTTGCCCTCTCAGTTTGTGCTTGTTGTCGGCGGCTCACGTTAATGACGGCGCTTGAAAGCATTGCGCCGCAACCGGCGACGACGATTCCAACCACTAAGGCGGCACATTCCTGGAATCTCCACTGGAATGCTTTGTCGTTTTCGTCGTCGATTTGCCTCGTCGTCGTCGACGTCGTCGTTGTTGAGCTGATGATGATGCTGGTGGTGGTGCGCAAACTAATGCGCAGCATTTGCTGCCCATGCTGCTTCCATCATGGACAGTGTGGAAAAAGTACAGTGTCTCAATCACGTATGAAATTATTGCAGGAAAAATACTGTCGGCAAGCGCGATCCGCTCTGTCCACTGGTCTGCAGATATCGTCTTCGAGAGCGAGTGGAAAACCCGCGTGCCACTCCCACTTGACACTTGAGCGGATTGGATAGTCGAACAAATCCGGCGATAGTTGCCGTTGGCTCGGCCCGCAAGTAAGTGGGCGTGTGCAGAGTCAAGCTCACGGAAGCAGATTTTATCCGTCCTGCGCGATCGATCAGGCCATCGTGATAATCGTACGTGTTTTAAGACACACACAAACACATTGTAAACAAGAGGGGCCATTGGGCAAGCGAAAGAGGATCCCGCAATTGTGTTGGCTTAAAGGGGAATCCCTCGCTCGGGAGGACGCGACAGTGGAAGCAATGCGCCGACCACGGCTGCAATCACTGGCTGGCTATCCGGCGCTGGCGGCAGCGGCAGTGGCGGCGGCGGCGGCGGCGGTGGGCTGCGTCGGGCACATGCTTCTGATCATCAGAAGAGGCGGCAAGTGACGCATCGCCCGCCGCCTCTCTGTGCCCTCGATGTGCATATTGCAACGGCGACGGCGCTAACGCAGCCACTCTCGAGAGCCCCATGCGGGTTACGGTGGCCGGCGTGGCGACCGACGCCACCGGCTGGGAGGAGGCCAACGCAGAAGGCTATGAACGTTGCCGACGCCGGCGCGCCTCCCGATCGTGCGGGGTATAAAAGCCCGCCGCCCTCGTTCAACCATCTCAATAGTCAGCCAGTAGCCAGCTAGAGCGTTCACATGCATTGTGTTCGGTTAGTAATAATAATTCATCACAGCCACATTCGTTAGCAGTTTTCAGCGGCATAACCAATTAATTGCACTCATCAAGTGCAGCAAAAGCGACACAAAGCACTCACAGAGTTAGAGAACTAGCTCGAGGCGAAGATCGCTTAACTGAGCCAGAGGACAAGGAGACTCAAGACTCAAGAGAGTGGCGTGTGTGAGCAAGCGATAAGCAGTTGCAACAGCAACCACAACCACAACCACAAGCGCGCACACAAACGCATAGACTTTCGGGATTGACGGCGAACGAGAGAGGCGGCATTAGATTGAGATCATCTTTGGTCTCATCATCCTTATCATCACTATCATCATCATCCGAAACAACGACACGATAGCGCGAGCGCGCGCGCAAATGAACTCAACCGAACGACTTAGCGCCTAGCACAGTCAAGTGTGTCTTCTCGACAACAACTATTCAATCAGCCACTACAGTGTTGGAGTTGCACGCACGCATACAAGTGTTCTTCTGTGCCGGTCCCAATCTATTCAACACCACCACTAACAAAACCAACCAACCACTAAACAAATAGTCTGACTCACAAAGTGGGCTCAATCAAAGTTTACAATACAAGGCGCTCGCGCACTAAAAGCCAAGAATCAGCTTAAATTAGAATGCAATTGAAGTTTCCTTACAACATTCTCAAAGTGAACGACAACGAAGAACAAGTTTAACGAGCGAAACTTGATCGAGTGGATCATTGCAACATTGCAGGCTTGAGTTTTCGCAGAGTCACACAGAAACAGAGCGACGACAACGACACAACGACGACAGCGACATCGACTTCAAGCAGAGTAATTGCCTTGCGAGAGTCAGTTTAGTTCAAACACCGAACGCGACAACATCAACTAGATACACTCCACTATCACACGTAATCGGTTCAACACCGCGCAACGTCTTAAACCAATAGGATCAAACCAGGCCATCTTTAAACAAATTCTGAATATGCCAATCCACCTGCTAGACTCTAATCACCAGCAAAAGCACCAACTCCAAATGAACAAACGCCATCACCAGCACGAGCACAAGCACCAGAGCCAGCGGCCAATAGCTAACATGATTCACTCAAACAGAGCGACCACCGCACAGACATCTATGTCATCAACAGCCTACTATTCCCCACTTGCCTCATCAACATCATCATCAGCATCATTATCATCATCAACAACAGCAGCAACAACAACAAAAACAACAACAACAACAACAACAACAACACCATCATCATCATCATCATCATCATCGACATCAAGATCTCTCTGTGGACGCCACCTGATGCTCACCTATTTCTTGATTGTTGCTCTAACGGCGCTCGTG
Organism: Bromus sterilis; assembly: GCA_950022295.1. Classification (NCBI taxonomy): domain Eukaryota; kingdom Viridiplantae; phylum Streptophyta; class Magnoliopsida; order Poales; family Poaceae; genus Bromus; species Bromus sterilis. The sequence continues at coordinate 271,232,490 of OX465601.1, forward strand.
ATAACTGAGGCCAAACCGTTGAGCCAGTACCAGGTCAAATTTCGCCGGGTACCGCCCAAGGAGTTTTCGGCGGCCCTGGGCTCGAGCATAACCATTGAGTGCGAGGCGGGCGCTTCGCCACCGCCAACAATCCATTGGCTTAAGGATGGAAAGCGAATCATTCAGGTAAGTTTGTTGGATAGTTTGAATTGAATGGGTTTCGCATAGGTCGCTCGGCGCGTGCACATTGGGTTGTAACAACAATTGAACATTTCAACTAATAATCACTCCCTCTCTTCCTGATAACTAATTCAATTAACAAAAACAGAACGAACTAGACGAAAATAGATTGGACGACGATGACAGTGGCCACTCGTTCCAAGTTGACGATGTTTCTCGCATAGCTCTCAGCACAAGCCGATCACGCTTGTACATTGACTGTGCCGATCTTGTCGACGAGGCCACCTACACTTGTGTGGCCGACAACGTCTACTCGCGTGTCGCATCGCAAACTAAATTAAATCTTATCAAGCCAATTGTTCAAGCCGTGTCTAACGGCAACAATGAGAACAATCTCGTCTCGGACGAGGTTGCCGCTTTAAGCGCCCTTGCTTCATCATCATCATCATCATCTGCAAGCGCCACCTTAAAGGCTTTGAGCGGTGCATACAAGAATGCGGCTAGCCCCCTATCAGCGGTGCCCCAATGTCTGAGCGACCGTTTGAGATTAGGCGGCTCTCCACCGGCGCCGGCACGCATTCATATGTGGACGCATAACATTGTTGAGATCATGAAGAACAATGTTGTCCTACTTTGCAGGTCAAACATCAAACGAGCACAACAAGTACAACAAGACATCAATCTCATTAACGGCAACAACAAGCAACAGGGCAAGACAACGTTAGCGTCAAATAACAGGCCGCTGGTTAGTTGGACATTGCCGGATGATAAGCCAGTTAGTGAGGATCAAAGGGATAAATATGAGCTGCTTGAAACGGGAGATCTGTTGATCAAGAATCTGGACTGGTCCGACATGGGCAGTTATGTGTGCACGGTATCGGACGAGCAGAGCTCTGATTCGGTTTCGTCATTCGTATATCCGGCGTCCGTGAAGGCAACTAACACCAAGCGGGTCGCCTCGACGGTAGTATAGCGACATCGACAGCTTTCTCGAATGTGACCTCAAACAAACGCAAACAACAACAACAACAACAACAACAAACAAACAAAAAAAACAAAGAAAAAACAAAGAAAAATGAGAAAAACTGAGAAAAAAACAAGAAAAAACAAAGATCACAAATATCATGAAAATTTGAACCAAAAATCTAGGCAGCTTTTCTAATTGAATTTTAACTAATTATTACAGCAACATTATTGATATTATTACCACCACTAATATAATATTCTAAGTATCATTATTATTATTATTATCATTATTATTATTATCATTATCATTATTAATATTATTTGTAACATTGCTTTTCAGATGGCTGTTTCGAAAACCTTCGAGCATAGAAAAAAACCTGTTATGGGCGTGAATCAAATCCTCTCAATGACCATAGACCAAACTGGGCCTCATGCGTGTGTGAACCCGGTGAAGCAGCGACAATTTGCAACATTTGTTAACCATTGCATGGGGCAAACACTGATCATATATTCTGTATATAATTTCGGATTAGATTGATTCAGTCTAAATCGAAACAAGCCCAATTGGAATCCAGGGAGGATTAATAGTTACTCAAGTCAAGGTTATCATCATGAATCTTACTGACTCTGAATCAGTATTACATAGTAGTACAGCGCATATGCATTATGATGGTTATACGAAATGAAAGTTTATGATGCAAGAATGTGCAACGATTGGGAAGTAGAACCCATAAGCCGACAAACTCGGTTGACTAAGTATACTCAAAGATCCTCATAGTTACCAACACTATGAACCAAGATTAAAAATAAACTGGTTAAAACCGAATGTGTGCTGTTTGAAAAATTATCCTTTATTACTTGATTTAGTTTGAAACAACACACCTTAACAGATTAAAATCATATTGGAGATCATCCAATATCGGTTCTCTAGGATCGGACTGTGTGGTGTGCGACCATCCCATAGCCAGTATGAGTCAGATAGAATTTTCTCTTGCTTGTTGCCATTTTTCTATTTTGAAAAATACTGAGTTGTTGTTGCTATAGAGACACGATTGCACTTTCACGGCGACGAACAGCGCGGTGGGTTCAATGAACATGGCAGCTTGCGCACACACAAAACTAAGCCGTTGCAATACTAGCCGATTGCAATATTTGACCAGCGATCTTTTTCGAATCTTTTCGAATCAACTTTTATTTCCATCACATTAAGTATCTTGTCTCGAAATATTGTTTGTAAATGTAGTCAAGAATCCACATAGACTAATGCACGCCATTAGATAGTTTGTTATGGAAACAATCAAGATCGATTAATAGAACAACGATGGCAAAATACGATTGAATGAATGATAGCGGAAGAGACAACATGCAGCAAGGAATGACAACCGCCATGAATTGATGAAACAAATCGAAAAGCTTCTAGTTCGTATCTTCTCTCGACAGACAGCCGTAGCAAACCCATGACCACTTTATCAAGATGATCGATCTGCCATCTGGACTGCACCGATATACGGGCGATTCAACTAGAATAAAGTTCCGAATTGTTTTCAGTCACCCAACTTTGATGACCGAACAAGAGGCGCACAACGGTGTAGCCAACAAACATCAAATCAAAAAGAGGGCCAACGTGAACAAAGAACATACAAGCCATTCAGATGTGAACGTGAAACATCAAGCGAGTTATTTGATAGCTAAACAGCAGAACACTGGCGAATGGTGCGCCGAAGAAATCGGGCCTGCAAGTAGAGGCTCTGACTCTCCGGGTTTTATCGATTTGCTCTCGTCAGAACGTGAAGCTGAGACGGGAGACAAAAACAATTTAGCGAAAACATTGAAGAAAGAAGGCTTCGTTCTGAAAGTGGTGAGTGTGCCATCAGAATCACGTAGTAAATGTCACTTTTGTCGACAAAAACTATCTAGTGGCGCCACAAGTGACGAGTTCAATCATAAATCAGGGATACCATTATTTGATCTGGGCAAACAAAAGAATGAACGAGCTATTACAGATCGTCCAACTAACAAACTCGAGACGCTGGGTAGTCAACGGAGAGGCAGAACAAATGCAAACGACTTTCGAAATATTCTACGCCAGAGTGTCCTCTCGAACGAATTCTGGAATCTTGTGTTCGAGAGACGACGTGCTTCCCGCTGGAAAGATACACTTGATATGACCTCAGCGATTATCGACAATCATCACTGGGCGATCATGGATGTACGTAGGCTGTGCTTAGATCACGGCGCAGAAAAGTACATCAATCAAACGAGTTTGATTAAGGCTTGTGATACTATTAGCCTTCTTATGCGCAATCATTATCATCCCCTCCGAGAGCCTTGTCAATGTTCACGTATCAAATTGGCTCGTACTGATAAGACGTTTGATGATTTTTGTGCGGTTCCACTCATTTGTGCTTTATGTTTAACTAACAATGGAAGTGCAAGTGACAACAATGAAAACCGCAACAATCTTGATCGAAGTCAAGATACTATTGAGATACCGATTAACGAACACTTGCGTAGTCGTTGTCGTTGTTGTACAGCAAGCATTGGATCAGAGCCAAAAGTTCGACACTGTCGCTGTGGTGAACTGAGAGGCGGCTATAAGAGATGCCTGAGAATAATGAATAGATTGTCACATGGAAGTGAACAAACAATAAGCGATTCACCCACGAACGATCCTATGTCCTTCTTGTCTGGATTGGATGAACAAAAATCTGCCAACATTGAGAAGAAAGCTTTACAAAGCAAGATTGTCAATTTGCTGGATAGTAATCAAGAGAACAGCCCGTCAGATTGTAAGTCGCGTGGTGATCCCTACTTGTTGCTGGGAGAGCTTGATTTGACGCAGGAAGTTGGCGAGCATTGCAACCCTGACGATGAGACGGATTTCCTCATTGAGGTTTCAAAAGCTCTTGAAAATTCTAGACCTGAAATTTCGAGCGAAACACTAAAGAGTAATGATGTTGAGCTTGGCCAGGGGAACCTTGTACATCATGCTAACAGAATGCTGAAATCTCTCGTCAGCAACGACGATTTGTTAAGCGATCATTCAACTGCTATCACATGTCACTGTGACGATGCCCATGGTGAAACATTGGTGATAATAATGGAAAAATACAATTTCGTCTCGCCGAAAGTGACAGAGTTCAACCTAATCGTCACAAGTCGGCCAGAAAGTAAAGAAGATAATTTTCGAAAAGATAACACCAATTTAATAAGAGCTAAAGATGAACGCGATAATAAAGAAGAACAGTGCACGACTGATAAACCTGATAAGCTGATATCAGAAACTCTTCTTACTCAACTAGATGAACAATCAATGCAGCAGCAACAAGAAACTTTAATCGTTCGGGACCAGGACCTGTCTTCAAGTAGTACGGAAAAGCCCATAGGTACAACTAAAAGTGGCTCCCTAGTTGGTGAAGCCCTGACATTAACAGATAGCATTGGAGCAAATTCAAATAAGACATCGCGTATCGATCAGGATTATGGATTGAATGAACCGCATAACACGGAAAACTACAACTATCGGCCAGATGGTGATCAAACGTCCAATTCTATGGCAACTATTAACGATCCCAATAGTGACACGATAGTTAAACAAGGATTTGAATTGCCTCTAAATGTACAAAAGCTTGACACTTTTAGAGATAATCACAACAATCATGTTGTACATCGTGACGTCCAACAAGAGCATTCGATTGTTTTAGCTGTGATCACGATCGATTTATTCAAGGAAACAATCAATGTGAAACCAGATCTCAATAAGCTGATCTTGCTCGACATGAGCCACTTGAGTGCACGTAGCGGCAAAGCTTTTGCAACGACAACTAACAATCATCCAACTAATGGCATGAATCTTCCAAACGCATTGGAGTTGATCCGCTTCGATCAAGTGTTTTATCATGTCGAGATTCTCGAGGACGACACTGAATTCGAAGCGTCAGAGAAGGATTTGAACTACCTATTAGGTAAATTTGGATTGCAACAACAAATCCATAAATCTCAATTGAAAACAAGTGACTTATTTGAGAGATCCTCTAAACATTATTATAACAATTTTGTTTTAAATCCCACCGGAACAACCAAAAAGGATGTTTTACTGAAAATTCAGTTTGACATTCACTATGCTTGCGGATTTCCTAGTGATAGCAAGGATATCTATATCAAATACAAAATCTATTCAATCAAAAATGAGATTTGGCACATCGAAAGACAACTAGAAGTTTCGATGAAACGAGATCGTGACGAAATACTGCGTGATGTTGCTGAAGATCGTCCCCCAAAGGCATTCACCCACTTGCGTTTAGTTGGCGATAGCCATAAAGATAAGACGAAATTAGAGCACATGACTCATTTTGGAAGGCAAGTCTGGACGCCATATGATTCCAGTGTAAACGATAACGATTTTGTCACTGGTAAGATTGCCAATGTTGCTTCAGACAAGTGGCATATTCTTGGCGGTAGCTGTCATGAGATCAATCGAGTACCCGTGATGGAATCTTGCGATAGAGATTCTGATCGTGATAATGATGATGATGACTACCAACTACTACTCGAGGGCTCCACCATTACAAGTAGACCTGATTCTTGTGGGCGCTTCAACTTTTGTTGTGTTGAGCAACTATTGTTAGAGTTATCAAGGAAAACCACGAAATTGGATACGAATGACCAAAGAGATTTTTCAACTAGAATGAAACAAGATGACGCTATAATACCAGCTAAAGAAACAAAGAGCCAAGAAAAGATTCCAGCCAAGATAGATGAACAAAAGAGTTTCAAACCAATTGATGAGAATCAAATGCAAACACAGGAAGATATAGTTGGATCCCCAACAATGGATTGTATGACGTCTGAACCGTCAAGTGTGGATATTGAACATCCGTCACCCACTGCTAAACATCTAATCGGCGATAATCGTTCAACCAACATCGAGACAAATCACGAGGGCGACAGAAGTTTTCAATCTTGCAAGATTGGAACTGATCAAACTCGGTCTGGCGATCTTGAGATTTGTACCAACTGCAAGTCAAGTGATTGTCCATGTGATAAAACAGGAACAAGTCGCTCGTCAAAGGGTTGTTCATTGGACGATACTGACTTGCGAGGCAGACTGCACAATGCGCATAGCGACGTGTGCCAAATTCTTTTTGTCTTTGAGGTGTACTCTAGAGATTTTTACAGCGATAAGCTCAGAGGTTGGTCTTCGATGAATGTGCCAATCAGTTTGAACAGAAATAACATGGGAAGTGATTATCATCTTTCGACATTCAACTCCCATGACAAAGCAACGTGTCAAGCTCATGGTCGTGTCAAGTGCAATAATCATCGTGTATTGCCCGTTATGACACCAGCTCTCTGCACAACCGTGGATCGCTTACGTTACTATCTCATTGGAGAAATTCCCAGGAAAACGCCGAGGATTACAAGCGTGAGTATTGTCTGGATAGCTAGACGAGTTAGAAAGAATCGAGTCATCAATGATCAAATCCTCCCTGAGGTAAACCAATATAATATCAAGTCAAATGATTGGCTTGTCGCTCAAATTACGATCACATGCAGAGTAATGCTTCAGAGCTATTACTCACTTCACTTGACTCATTAATCAATTTGTAAATTATTGAACCTAAGATTAACTGTTGATTCCTCTGTCTATCTTTTACCGGACAACTTCACATCAACTTGCGTAACCATCCAATGCCGATGAATGTTCCACAAATTGGTTTACATCTCAGTTCGTCAAATCCGACTGTCGCTACATGACACAAACTCAACATTGTGGCAATCTTGTCGTCGGCTTGGAAGTTTTACGCCAAAACATGGATTAGGATCAGATGGACTTGTATAGTAAATCAATCTGTCAGCATTAGGATGCTAATGTTGAATGACATCATCTAGTCTTCATATAAAATATGTTCGAGCACAATCAGTTCGCGGACACGTTATTTTTGTTTAGATCGATGGTCGACCTTCCAGTTTATTATAATCTATAGTAAGTTCTTTCGGTATCCTCTTCCACTGGTTCTGATCGAATATGAAGTACGTCCCTCTTTCAAACGCTTCGGTTTTTTCAACTCGCGAGCCAGGAATACGAGTCAACCAGGCTCTTTGTTCTTTGTGGTACCGCCAATCCCGACTATAGAGTTCGCTCGCAGCAGCTAACTGTAACAGGTCATTCGGATATAAATAAAACAAGAAAAATATGGTGTCTTCATGATAACGCTTGAGTGTTATTTGCAATTTGTCTCGAATTGATCCAGATATCAGGTATTCGGGTGGAACGGGATAATCTATTTCGTGTACACTGAGTGTTCGGTCGCTCCACGGGCCAGCAAATGATGGATATAATTTTTCTGTTGCTGTTAAATTCAAACCTAACGCAGTTAGATCTGTTCCAAATGTGACACTAGCTAAATTGGGACTTTTTTCTGCAAAATTCAAGAAACACAGCAATCCAAACATTCCAAATTGCTCAGCGTTACCTTTGTTGATGTTACCAGCATTATTAGAGCTTGCAGAGCAAGAACCTCCGTTAATTGGAATATCATCTGTCACTTCTTGCTGCTGGGATTGCTGCTGTTGTTGTTGTTGTTGTTGTTGTTGTTGCTGTTGTTGTTGTTGTTGTTGTTGTTGCTGTTGTTGTTGTTGTTGTTGCTGTTGCTGCTGCTGCTGCTGCTGCTGCTGTTGCTGTTGTTTTAAAAACGATATCGTTGCTTGCTGTTGTTCTTCTAATTTCCTTTGATCAAGAAATGATGTTGACGCAGGGGATGAACCTAATATAGACGATCGATCAACAGCACCATTCATCCACATTGATTTTTGTGATACTATAGGCGAAAAGTATGATTTTTCTCGAATACCACATTGGTCAATAGCGGCTGTGGTTCCAATATCTAGGGCATTCGAGCCATTTGCAGTTGAAGCGCCATTGTTGACACCATTTCCACTTGGTGCGCCGCTGTTACCGCTCGGTGTTTGATTATTAAGTGGAGTTGATGATGAAGATGATTTATTTCCTGTAGATGAGCTACCAGCCTTCGTTCCAATGATTGAAACATTTGGATTGTTGGATCCCGGCAGGGCCGGAAAGTCTTCAGAGCTTATGGTGAACTCACTTTGTACATTATCCATAGATGTTGACTGATTATTGGTAGTCGTACTATCTTTGGCGATGTTGACATAATTAGCCCTACTTGAAGCCTGCATCTGGGATAGTAAGCTCATCTTGGATAGCGAGGGAAATTCATTGATATCGAAGGAGGCCTGCTGTTGGCCGCCATGACCACCTAAACTTTGTTGGTTGTAGCTACCGTTCGGCGGCCGGTTGAAATTGAAAAACTGTGTTAAGTCTGTCATATGGCCAAGATTTTGGTTTTGCTCTTGATAATGACTTTTGGGTAGGTGCAATATGGTTGATAAAATTCTGTTACATCAAGTGATATGAAAGGGATGAGTTTGGATTGTTATCGAATTATTGTTGTTGTTGTTGTTGTTTTCTTTTGATCAAAGAGAGAAAGAAGATCGATCTCAAAGCCAGATGGTTGTGGTGTTGGCGCATAAATGCTACTGGTCTAGTTTGTATCAAGCCAAACTGGTGCTAGTCGTCAATATGTCGAATAAATGTTTGAGAATAAGAATCAAGAATGAATCTCAGGCGTAGAATTTTATCATTACTGTTGCGAATGTAAATAACGCAAACAGTTCTTGTTGTTCAGCTGGAAGTTTTATTTCTTTCTCTTGCCTCTTGGAGGCAAAATTTGTACAAAAGCACTTGCACGACAAACGTTGCTTCACACGCACACATTGTGAGATTGCTCGCCAGCTGTAAACGCCGATGCCGAGTCGGTGTTCGTGGAATTCAAGAATGCTCACAAACACAAAAACACAGTTTCTCGGACAAAAGCGCCGATTTGCCAAGTACAGTTTCAGAAGAACCACAACAAGGAGCATTCGGCGCGCTTTGCGAAGAAAATTTCTTACAAAAAAGCGCATAAAAATTCACAATCACACCATTGTAAAGACGAGTTGGTTCTGGTTGTTATGGTGGTGGTGTCGCATTGTGAAGTGTTCAGATCCTCGCGAGAGTTGTCAGCGTCGTCAAATCAATGCAAATCTTGGAATTTATCGAACATTTCAGGCTAGAATTCCAGTTTTGTCGTAATCTTCATGTTACAATTATTTAACATGAAAATCTAGATTCTTGTATGACCTCATCGACATCATCACGAGACTATGGAACGAGCACAAACTATCGCAAGTTTAATCGTCATTTGATCTCTTGAACATATTGAAGCAACAACAAAAACAATAACAAGTTCACCCCTGATATGATCACACTTGTTCCCTTCAAACTCTTCTCAAGTATACACATCTCAACTTGCATCAGATCCTCTAGATAAGCTTGGGTTTGACATTGAGTGAAGGAAACTTTCCTATCTCTAAAGCAAACGCCACTTTTATCGACCCTGATGGATCTAATCGACGAGGATAATGCATCTTCGCATGCACCAACTGTTATCACGGCGACCAATGAGGATGCCGACCAAGCAACCACAACCACATCTACATCACGTCCGTCAGCAACGACAACGAATAAATATCACCCAAGAAAATCCGTCGAGGGTTGGATTGTGTTCGCCACAGGTATACCAGCAGAAGCAGAACCCGAGGACATAGAGAGGATATTTGCTGAATACGGTAACATCCATTCCTTGCACCTGAATGTTGACCGTCGAACCGGCTACCTCAAAGGATATGCATTAGTCGAGTATGCAAGCTACAAGTCTGCGCAAGCTGCTATAATTGGATTAAACGATTCACGAATTCTAGAGCAGAAAATAAAAGTTGATTGGTGTTTCTTGGATGTTAAATAGGCAACAAAATTATCTACATAAACAAAAATCAATCCATTCAAACTAATTTTCCCACAACAGAGGGCATTCGTATGTTTATCAATCAAAATCTAAGTCTCAATATGCAGAATGAACCAATTCGACCTGGACAAAAATCTCGAGCGCAGCTTGTTTTTGTGTAAGTGTGTTGTGATTGTTGTAGTATTCCATTGTGTGGCCATGATGGTGAAAGTGATGATGGTGACGTTGTAATGACGTAGAACAAATGAAATGAATTTGTATTTTCCCCGGTGTTCATCAGCAGCTTGAGCGACCAGCATAAGGATGAAGATCAATAATAGTGATAAAATAAGATCAATCAATATGAGTGCTTTGCAACAAATAACGATTTGCCTCCGTCAAGACTCGAAATAGAACCGGGCTCATATTTGCCTAAAGAGGCTAAGCTGTTGGCCTTGGCACGTTTCATGAGCTCGTCCTGGGCAGCCTTGACGTTCTCGTCTTTGCCTTTCCAAGCGGATATGCATGAAGCCTGTAGAGCTCGACCATAACTGAATGTCAACGCCCAGGGCTTTTTACCTTCGTATTGGTTGATGGCACACAAGTTAACCGAAGCATCCTCTTCCGATTGACCACCTGACAGGAACACAACGCCGGGCACTGCAACGGGCATGGTCCTTTGCAAGGCCGTAACAGTGGCCTCACCAACATCCTGAGGCGAGCATCGTTTGGTTGCTGATTGGCCTGGAGTGCACATGTTTGGCTTCAAGAGGGTTCCCTCGAGATAGACATGATGATCGCTTAGAGCCTTGTAAACAGCTGCCAACACTTTCTCGGTGACGCGTTGCGACTTTTCCAAATCGTGATCGCCATCGGGCAAAATCTCTGGTTCAACAATTGGCACCAGACCGTTTTGTTGACAGATGCTAGCGTAGCGAGCCAACACGTTTGCATTCTCCATAATGGCTAGCTGAGTTGGGCAGTGTTCATCAATTTTGAGCACGGAACGCCATTTGGCAAAACGGCAACCGTCCTTGTAATATTGAGCGCATCGTTTGCCTAGATCGTCAAGGCCCTGGGTGGTTGTTTCCTCGTTGGTGCCCATCAGATTAACAACACCACAATCGACCTTAATCCCGGGAATAATACCCTTGTCGTTGAGTAGCTTAATAAATGAGGTTCCATCGTCTGCCTTTTGATAAACTGTCTCATGAAATAAAATAACGCCACTAATGTGTTGCGCAATTGATTTGTCAGCAGTAAAGAGCAATTGTCTGTACTTGCGCCTGTTCTCGTCGGTGTTCTCGAGATCAATCTTGGTGAATCGTTTGCCAAGAGTGCCGGTGCTTTCATCTGCTGCCAGAATGCCCTTGCCGGGTGCAACAAGGGCCTGGGCAGTCTTTTTGAGCTCTAAAAGTGAGGCCATTACTTTGTTGGTGCTTGTTTTGGTTGTGGGTTTTCTATTAAAACTTGGCGACGACAATGATCTTTCGGATGAGATTGACGATGAGGATGGCGATTTAGTTAATGAGCGGTTGCTAGAAGGCGACCTAGACCTTTTATATTGTGTCCTTTGCTGCTGTTGTGGCTGCTGCTGCTGGCGTTGCTGTGCCTGCGAAGACGACGTCGACGACTGCTTTTGCTGCTGTCTTGGCGGTTGTTTGCCATTGCTGCCAGTGGTGCCCATTGCTGGCTTACGAGACATGGTGCCTATGGGGATGTAGAGCTTGTTGGGTAGCCTGTTTACTCTCGCTTGCTCCTCCTCCGTAACTCGCCTGCAGAGAAACTGACTGTCGTTCAGAATGAATGCACCGCTCTGTTCAGCTTTGCGTTGCAGCTTGTGCAAGAAATAGTGAGAGAGAGAGAGAGAGAGAGAGAGAGAGTCTTACAAAATGTACATTTTTGCAACTCTGATTCATGCCAAAAGAACAAATGAGCGCGCAATCGGACAGACGCACGCACAATCCGAGAGAACACACCGTTCATGCGGATCTTACAGGAGGAGCAGACGAGAAAAGGGGGGAGGGAGAAGCTTGACGCCGCGCAACGGCTACGCGCGCGTTGCCGCACAATTTCGTGCCCAACAGTCTGCACTTTGAGCGCGCGTTACGCATGCAAGCGCAGTCCCATTCTGCTTCGTTTCCCTCCCCCCTTCGAAAGGCATAAAACATGCGCAAAGCACATGGACCTCCCCCACCCCCATTCGAATATCCCGCCGGTGCGACACCGCGCGGCATGCCTAAGAAGCATGCTGCTCGCTTGTCGTGATCGCTTGTCAATCATTAGATATAACAACCAGTTACATATACGATCTCAATCAATAAAGATTTACCCATTACCGCTTTTACACAAAATTAAATCACAAATCGCTTAGATATATCGAACCCTCAAAACAGACAACACTGCTTAACCCGAGTTGTTACACTCGCTCACAGACATACTAACACACCGGCATACCTTTAAACTTGAAATGGAGAAATTTGATAAGTTTGTTCTTAACTATGATGGATCCCAATATCCAGCCATTCCCAAATTCATGAAGCGCCGCGTTGATGCGCTCAAGAAAATCCAATTAGAGCATATTAAACTACAACACCAATACAACAAGCGGCTTCAAGAGTTGGAGCTCGAGTTTGAGAAGCTCCACAAGCCCTTGTATGAGAAGAGAGCGCTTATTGTGAACGGACAGTATGAGCCCACCGATGAGGAATGCCAATTGCCGGCTACCATAGCCCAGGACGAGTTCAATGGCGACCAGGAGAACTCGAGCTTGTTGGAGGAGGCCGAGTTTACTGAACAAGAAGAGACTCAACTCAAGACTAGTGTCAAGGGTCTACCATGTTTCTGGCTTGGCTGTCTCTCGTCCACGTACAATTTTAGCGAAAGCATCGAGGATCATGATAGGCTAGTGCTCAAATATTTGAACGATATCAAGCTGAACTACGATCAAAAAGACGAGTTGCTCGTCTACAGGTTGGACTTTCACTTTGATGAGAACCCATATTTTAACAACCGAGTCCTAACCAAGACCTATTATTTGAAAGTGAACCCAGACGAGAAGGATCCCTTCAGCTATGAAGGCTTTGAGGTGTACAAATCGGAGGGTTGTGAAATTGATTGGTTGCCAGGCAAGGACGTCACGAAACATAAGAAGAATGTTGTTCAAAGAAACAAGGTCAATGGTGCCACACGTCACAAGGAGAAGGAAATTGAACGAGATTCTTTCTTCTACTTCTTCAAGCCACCACAAGTGCCACAGACTCCCAAAGACGATGACATCGATGAGGAGATGGCAGCCATTATGGCTGTCGACTTCGAGCTTGGCGAACTCATTCGCCAATCACTGATTCCTAAGGCTGCACTGTATTACAACGGCTTCATGACTGAGGATGATGATAGCGACATCGATGATGATGATGATGAAGAGGATTCTCTCGGTGAGCACGACGATGACGACAGCGAAGACAGTGACGAGGCCCTCGATGAATCAGACGATAGCTCATCTGATGATGATGAAGCCGTTGGTTCGGCGCATGTATCTCGCAAATCCGCAGACAACCTTGTCAAGAAGGATAAGTAAAAGAGAGAAAGAAAGCAAGTCCTCGATTTCAATTGTTCTAATCAAATGGAACGATGTTAAGTGATCTGTAAACAACATGAAAGTAGTGGCAAAGGCAGGAAACGACCAGAGATTTCATGAGATTAATTCTATTATCATGCATTATTAATACGTTATATTGAACAAACTTGTAACTGTTCGTCTATCGCCAACCATCATCGTCACATGATAATTATCAAATTTTGAGCCAATAAACATTCTCACTCAAACACTCGAACAAAGTTGATACTACTGTTAGTTTATCTGTCATACATATTGCGATATTGAGTTTCGATTCTTTACTTTCATATGCTTTGATCCCTGGCCGTAAGCGGTGTCTAGTGTCTCATTGTCCTCGGTCTTCTTGGTTCCCGTTGTTACTAGTTCCTGTTGCGCAACCCGCTCATCTGATCGCCTTGCCTGTTTCGCTCCTCCCCCGCCTGCACTGTTGCCCTTTTGAACCTTGCGATCTGTCGATTTGGACAAGTTTTTCACAACTAACGCCTTGGCTGCCGCGATCCTCAACTGCTCATTAGCTCTTTTGGAAGTCGACGACTCTTGAGTCGTCCGCAAGCTTGCACAAAGATTTTGAGCTGGATCATTCACAAACTGGATACCTTCCTTGCTATTGGTTTTGGCCAAGTTTGTATCGGTCTCGGTTTGAGCGAGCGAATCTCTAGCGGATCGTCTGCAAACGGCCAGAATCCAGCTAAAAATCAGGATAAAAGTTAGAATCACGGCACAGGCAGTTGTGCTCATCAACCACTTGTATGCATCGTGGCGGCATTCTCTGCTCTGATTCAAGGCTAGTCTCCAGAAGCCAATGGACACGGCGATGACGGTGAGCACGTAAAGTTGTTGGCCAATATACCACCAATAAGAATCATAGTGGCCACTAACTATGTGAGTTTTGATGATACGCAAATAGATGGCACTGAGCACAGCCGAGGAAGTGGCCACAATAAACAATATGGTCAGGGCATGCAAGGGTATACTGCCAGCTATGTCGTTAACACTAATTAGATGCCCAAAACAGAATGACGAACACCAAATGTAGAACATAATAGTGACTAGTTCCAAGTAGGTGGGCCAAGTTGAATAGCTAAACGGGTCGTGACAATCTACGCCCAATTTTGCAAAGCTGACCTCGTTCTTTGGCTCAAATGTAGTCGCTAGCGCCCATTGAGTTCCACGATACTTGACCACAGTCATGATGGGAAAGAACTTGTCCTCATTGTTGGTTTCATCGTGCATGTCAACACCATAAATGTACAAACGCGAGTCGGGGTTGCTACACGAATGAGCTATACGGATACATTTGACATCTTTGACTGGATGCCGGCGATAAATGCTGAATTGAATGCATCTTAGGCCAGAACGCGAATGGCGATACATGAAAATTTGATGATCATTGAATACAGTCGAGCCAGGAATTTGGATGGACATTGTTGAGATTGTATAATTGTCCAATAGATCCAGGATTATGAACTCGTTTCTATTGTAATTGATCGAATGTCTACCGCAAACAATGTGAAAATCATACCGAAAGTGGGCGTTCTTTGAAGTGCACTTATCATACAAGGAAAAGTATTGCAAACTTCTGAGATAATGGATCAATATGAGTATAATATAGATTGTCACATGGGTCCATAATGGAAAGGTTAGGGCAATCATGACCAACTCGAACGAGTTGTTGCAATCGCTTGAGTTCCCATCACGGTCATGATCAAAGGTGCCGCGTCTATCATATCTAGAAAGTAGTGATGTTGTTGTTGTTGATGATGGTTCTGTCATTCTTTCTATTGATTGGTTACCAAGTCGTGTCGACCAGTCTGGTAGATCTAATAGATGCTCTTGGCTTTGGTTCATGATTGTGGCAATCGATATCAAGTAATGGAGAGGAGATATCTACATCAATTGGCATTGTGTTTAGTTTGTTTGTGGTTCAATCGAGGTCCAATCGACGACGCGACACAGAATCGTCGCCAACGAGATTTATCAAATTGCACGCAATACACTCTTTTTTTTTCAACAACACGAAAAAGCAAAACCATCTTTTGGTTGTTGCCCCGTTTTCTAATCACGCTTTTCAGATTGATCAATTCAACATTTCGACACAATTCTAACTTCCTCGATATGGTTAGAAAATTAAGCCCAGTTTGATTCAACCGAAAAACATGATCTTTATCCTTGATGGGTTGGGTTCTTGCAGATTTGTTCGTCGCAGCCTAAGTGACACAGCGCGGAAATCTTGATTTGCGGATAAATTTGACTGTCGGGCGGCGGCGGCCCATGATCACCAGATGGAGCTCAGCCATGCAACTCATGCGCATGCGTTCCGAAACGAACAATGCAAGTGCAAGAACAAGTGCCGCCACTGATTCAGTGCACTTGCTACCTATATATCACGAT
This sequence comes from Bromus sterilis, assembly GCA_950022295.1. Taxonomy (NCBI): domain Eukaryota; kingdom Viridiplantae; phylum Streptophyta; class Magnoliopsida; order Poales; family Poaceae; genus Bromus; species Bromus sterilis. The sequence goes on from OX465601.1 coordinate 271,248,471, forward strand.
GGTGCAACCAAACGCCGCGACAAGTGCGCGCACGACTTGACGGGAACCTCAAACTTGAACCATCGCGTCTCGTGATCGGAACTCTCTCGATATGTTTTAATTTTCAAAACTAGAAGATTGGTGTAAAACAGAAAGTCGAATGAATCTTTGATTGGAAGTCGATCAGACAAAATCCGAATGCAATGTTTTACTCAACCCCAAGCCTGGTCACTGCAACAAGCGCTAACCATCATCCTCAGCAGCAAATTGGTGTCACGAACAGCATGCAACAGCAATCAAGCGTGCCAACTGGCCACCAGCAACCGAGTACCTACACGCCAAGTCGTTCCATCGGCAACTACGGACATCATCATCAGCATCAACAGCGGTCGAACGATAGCACGCCAACGGGCAATCTAACAAGCTCGATCGAATGCCAAGTCCACCACAATCAACACCAGCACCATAGCCAACAGCACTACGAGACTTGCCATAGTTCAAGTGTGCATATTTCCAATTACGGCCATCCTCACGCGGCCTCTTACCATACTCAGCAATACCATTATCTGCAACATGAACAATCCCCACACCGGCCTCTAGTGTCGCAAGATGATTACAACCACAACGATCATCATCTCAACCAGCACCACCACCCACAAGAGCAACAACAAACCCAAATTCACCAACACCAACAAGAGACAACCACTGGTCAGCAACTAGCTCATCAGAGGCACACTTCAGTGGCAAACTTGGCAACACAGATCAATGGAAGTCAACAATATTCGACTGATGCCAACCAAGCGCTTGCTTACAACGGCGGACACTATTCCTTGCCGAACACGACGACAATGGGCACATCTTTGAACTGTCAACAGCATCAGTTGTATTCGATGGATAAGACAACGTACACGAGCGAACCAGCGAGACACCCCGCGGCACCCTACGAAGTTAGACAGCAAGATTTCAATCCCAACTCGGGAAGTGTAATGCTGAATGGTCAGGAGCGAGTTTATAGTTTGACAGAACACCAAAAGGATATCAACGCTGCCAATGGTCACGCTGGTTTACAATTGACCACTTGCACCAAAAGGGAAGAACATTTTTTCGTCAGTGGTCAAGTGAAAGCTGTACAAGGAAACCTTGACGAGACCGACAATCAACTTGATCAGCGCGCACTCGACAATTACCAAGACAGCCGGGCTACGGTTGAGGACAAATCACGCTTGCTCGAGTCCGATTTGGAAACGGAGGAGAGCAACGATGCCGGTATAATGACCAGTGTCTCGCCAACACCAACCACCGCAACAATGTCCCAGAAGCAGAGAAAACAACGCCGAATCCGGACAACATTCACGAGCTCTCAATTGAAGAACCTCGAGATTGCCTTTCAGGAGACGCATTATCCGGACATTTATACACGCGAAGAGATTGCCTCGCTGACCAATCTAACGGAGGCTCGTGTTCAGGTAAGTTGTTTTTCGACGAGTTTGCATCGTTTGCACCGTTTGAAGTTGATATTTAGCTCGATTTTTTTTCTTGGGTTTGAATCGGAGAGGGATGAGAGCATTTGTTGAACACTCGCCATGAATGTTTTGTTGGATCTTTGAAACTGCCAAAGGGGGAAGGAGAATTGCAAAGGAAAGGCACTAGATGATCCCTATCCGCGCCGTTGCACCAACCGCGCTTTATCTAAATCTTGTCGGTCGCCACCACAACCAACCGGACTACATTAAACGCAAATGGCCACTTAATCTCCCATCAATGGAGCTGGATCGAAGCAATGATGTCGACTATGGGCGCCTTCAAACAATGAACTAGCCTGTTGTTGCTGTATACTGGTTCTGTGATGATTCAATCGCCGTGCTGCACTTTCGTCTGTCGGTTCTTGTCAACTGGTTTTAGTTCAGGAGCGACAACTGCTGATGGTTGCTGAGTTTGATGTTTAAGTTGTGGGCTTTCGTCTGGCTGTATGTGTGTGTGTGTCTGTGTGTGCGTTGTGTAATCTTCACCCCAGATCCCTCCATTTGAATTGATGATCGATCAAGCAGAAGCAGAGTAGGTCTGGCGCAAGCAAAACATTGCGCGCATTTGTTTCCACTCAACTTGATCAACTTCCGTGCTGTATGGCCTGGCTTAACCAGTGGGCTGTGCGGTGGTTTTGGCCACGACACAACAAAATGAACTTGGCCAACTTGGGCCAACACCAATTTTGTGATGCACTCCAAGTTTGTGTCGGTAAGGACTGCTGACACTAGTACGCGAGTTAGTCTACTAGTTTGGTTGGCCAAACCGGCGGCTGGTTGATCGGTGGAGATCGCTACCAGCGCTACTTAATAATCATAACACACAGTGATTCGAAGTTCGCCAATTGCGCGCCGCCAACTCTTGATCATTAGGTCGGCGCGATAAGTTGTCGATGTCAATCTATTGCAATCGCGCCGCTTTGGGCTCATAAACCGGCGGCCATCGATATGATGAGCGTTCGAGATCGAATGAACAAGTGCGTCCCGAGTTTGGTTCACTTGCATCATCACAAACAGGCAATGTCGATTTATGTCGACGACACAACAAAAGTAGTAGCGAACCGCACCCAATCGAACTCGCTTAATCTAAGCAGCAACAAAGAGACAGCCAGCCGGCAGAGCAACCGGCGGAATATCATCGCCGCTTGATATTTCATCTTCAACTCCATGCTCGATATATGATTGAGTTGACGCTTGTTGCCACTGGCCCATTTCAACAACTGCTTTTGAGCGTCGGTGTATATTTTCAGGATCTTTCACGAGTCTCGGTTGCCATCATTTCGAGTCATGTCGTTTAGGTTGCTGTCGCTTGGCTGAGTTTTGAATCGTCGCCATTTCATTCGAGTTGCATTGCGCGAACTGAAGTAAGACGACGGCCTGACAGCGCTCGCTAGCGGGTGCCAGCAAACATTAATGACGCAACATGGCCACCGGTCGCATTGCTGTGTTATATCAACGAACCTCTCCGCGACCCCACTCAATGTCAACCTGATCAAGATGATTGTTTGTGAAATCTTTGATTGTTTTGTAGAACAATCTAAAGTGGCGACGAATAAGAAAGAGTGCGAAAGAGAATTGTTTTCTTTTACGCAACTTGTTTTAACATGCTCGCAAGAAATGATTGAGCCGTTCTCTCGACACATGAATGAAAATCTCGGCGCAAATTCTTCTTGGGACTCTCTTTCGAAACTCTTCGTCGATCAAGGAACAAATCCCTGTGACAGGGGCCGTCGACATTGCTATCAGACAACTTTGCTCACAATTGTCGCGGCCAACAAAAACAACTCTCTCGTTTGAGCTGATGGACGGCGCAAGGAAGAGAAGAAACATGAACAAGGACAAGCACCTCTTTCGTTTGCGAATCTCGTCTAATGGCACCAACGATAATAACAACAATCTCGGCCGAGCTGCTGGCACGAGGCAACACTTGTCACTCAGCGCCCGCCGACGACGAACCGTTTTCTGGCTCAAGTGATGTCATTGTTTCAAAACTGTCACGCGCGAACAGCTCAAGCCAATGCTGCAATTCTCCGATCTGCATCTCAACCGACCGTCGTCGGCTAAAGAGATGCCGACTGGAGAACGAGTTGGTTGGACCAGCAACGTTGAGCCTATATGCGTATACGAGTTTAACTCGCAATACAAGGCCGACAATCTTGAGCACAAGGTCTGCGGTCAACGAGTGGCAACAATTTCGTGCACGACGCCACGATTATTGTCAGGATATTTGCGGGCCTTGGCCCTGCTATCGTGGTTCAGTCGCAAACGAACCTGTTCAAACTCAATCGCAAGCACGAGAGATAACTAGAAGATGGGCGCCGGCCCGGGGTGGCGGCCAGCTCGAGCCGCCCCAAACACGGCCGTACACTTTATTGTAAATCTAATATACACCATAAGAAGTTGCCCGTGTTGTTCGCGTCGTCTGTTCAACTGCGTTGGGGCGCGCTCTGAAATGAGTCCATATATCACCCTGGCCATCTCGCGGCGCCAGTGTCTGTCGCTTTGAATCCACTGGTTCAAGAAGGAGGAGGAACGCAAAATTGCAGTCGAGTTGAAAGTGACGCTTGCTAGTTTCAAAACCAACGTCTGGAATATTGTAAACAGGAGGCGGCACAAACGAGCCGGTCATGAGAATGTTGGCTGGCTCATCTATTATCTTGTTCAAGTTTGCACGATGGCGAGTGTTATAGCGATGGTGGAATTATTATTGCGGTCAATTTGTTGGTGCTTCTGCGAGCCACTTTTGCGCAACGAGCTTTGCTATTCAATGCTGCCCGTGGCGGTCGCAATTGGGCAATGAATATCCGACTTACAAACTTGGCTTCAACCACCGGCTGGCCCGGGAGCAACTCACAAAGTGAGGGAGGCACAACTATGAGCCGGTCCACAAAGTGTGGCCGGCCACACGCTTCCAGTGATCTTGCACAAACGTACCTAGAGCGAGCGGTGCCTCACTACTAGAGAGTCCCTTGTGGTTACTTATCGGCCCGAATGAATCCTGGAGGCCAATTTGATCACTGGCCACCAGACAACTATGGCGACTAGCCACTCGGGATGTACGCCCGCCAACCAATTGCTTGGTCGCGCTCGATTGAGGCCACCTCGAACCAATCACTTAATGGACTTTTGTGTTCTAGCTTTCATTCGAATTGTGCTGCCATTGCACACGACTGTCCAATGAATCCAGATTGCGCCATCTGGTCAGTGTAAACCGGACCAGGACTAGAAAGGGCCACGACATTGAAGTGGTTGCGGATGGTCTTGGAACCAAGTGCACATTTTACATCCTTTTCAACTAGAACTATTTCTAATTGTTGTGTCCATGTGCATCGACTAACGTTTAGAACCAAATAGCGTTGTTTGGTTTGAGAACTATCCAACACGAGTGACATATGACGCAATCTAGAACAGAAGTGGGTTGCGAAATGTCGCAATCAATTAGTGAGACTTGTACGGTTCAAACTTATTCTCACTCGCCGCAAAGCTCATGACTGTCTGACTTGCTGTTGTGCTATCTTATTGTTCTCTTACTGCTCAATCTCAGACATTCTGCATATCAAAACTAACAACCAACAACAAACTCTAGGTTTGGTTCCAAAATAGACGGGCTAAATTTCGCAAACAAGAGCGAACAAATGAAAATGAGATCACATCTTCGTCGCCTGTCGGCAGTATTTGCAACGAAAACGGAATGCAAACTGCAAAGACAACAACGACTATCAACGGGGACTTGGACAGACCGAACGATACCAAATTTAGCGCACCAATAACTTGCATCCGTGAGAATGTTTCAACGAACGATAATGGATCGGCAATATACCATGTGATCAATGATAAAACGCAGCTAAACTCGGCTGGACCTATCAAAGTGACGACAATTGATTCCTTCGACGACTACACGAGTCCACTCTTGAGATCAGATACCAAAAAGACGAGACAGCCATCAGATGTAAAGGGAAAAAGGAAGAAACAGGCGGGAAGGTACAGTAACAAAATGTCCACTTGTAACTCGCGCTTACAGAAGCCGATCTGAGTATGGTGATGCCCACATCATTTTGTATGACCCGAGAATAAGGAATGATAATTAATTGCAAATTTATATTACTGGCATCATCAACTACAATACCACAATGTTTCTCCCCTATCATTTTATAGAATTAAATTTGTCCACGTATCCAACATCTCCTTCATTGGTCTGTTAGTTTCCGTGTCGATATTCTCCAAATCAATGTCCCTAGTTGCAATTATTTCCTCATCATTGTGCGCAAAGGCACAAAATGCATTCCTGGGACAATATCCTGTATCATGAATGTCCTTGCACTTAGACGACTTGAATATTTCCGGATGGAACTGTTGTTCCGTTCTTGAGTGACAAAATGAACACTGATCGCCCTGTTCACATTTGCTCGGGTCAACCCACTCGTCACCTTGCTTAGTATTTGGACACGGCGTCGAACGGTATCTAAAGATTCTTGGAGATCTGCGACGATCCTTGCCATTGTGATATTGAGGGCAAGCATAACCTTGTCGACAAAATCTTGGCGGTCTCGTGCATAATTCTGTTTTGTAATTGGCTAATACATAGGCGGTTTCGTTCCATCGAGGATCCTCCAACAGGGCGTTTCGTTCTCTATCAAGATTTTGAGAACCAGCCGATGTAGACAGCAGACATGATGGATCTGAGGCATCACCGCTTGAATTTGCTCCATTGGTCTCGAGTGTTTGCAGTTCTCTTATATCAAAAACAGGATTTCTCAAGTCCTGAGGGCCATGTGCGAAGGCGCAATGTTTACCATTCTTCGTGCAAAAACCACGTGAATCTGTTTCATATACACACATTCCAGTTTTGTAATATCTAAGATGGTATCTTCTTTCTGTATCACCGGCTGTCTTATGTAAGAAGGGACAATCGTCCCCATCCGAACACATTCCAGTTGTTTCATCATACTTATTACAATACGCATCGGGCGAGTAATTAAACGTTCCATCTCTGCGTTTAACTGGTCGCCTACGGCGCTGATTTTGAAAATGCCAATCAAAGCAAGTGTAAGGTTTGTGATTGGTGCATTTGTGTTGTAAAAACAGATTGCATTGTTCGACACGAAAACCTTTTAAATACGTATAGTGCAATGGTCGCTCAAGACTTGTAGATAGGGGCGCTCCATTGATCTGATGTTGATTACTAGCGTGCATTTCTTGTCTCAATTCATTACGAAGTTCATTTCGGAGCTCAGCTTGTAGATCTTCCTGTAGCTCTTCTTTCAACTGCCGTGGTAACACTGGTAGATCCGACTCTAAATGGTTTGAAGACAAATCTAATTTGCTAGTTAAGCCATCAATGGTTGGTGATAGTGAACTAGATTGGTTAATAGATGCTGACATAGGACTGCTTGAAGTTACTAACGGGCCTAAATCCATATCTTTACGGCTTAGATTCAAATTGCTCAGCCTACTGGATGGCAAAAAGTCCAGCGCTGTTATCGGAGAGTTTTTGTTGAACAATAATTGAGTTGCCTCCGTGGCACTTGGTATAGAGAAAGAATGAACCGCGCGCTCACGGAATCCAATTGAATTGTTTGAACTAGTATTAACGTTATAACTTTGCATTTTCAAGTCATCAATGAGCCTAGCACGTGCGAGAGCCGCGTGTAACTGATTAAAACTTTCCATATTGACGCTCTTAGCTTGCGAATGCGAATAAGATCTTGGCCTCGCTATTGGGCCAAGTGTGTTTGTTGTTGCTGATTGATTTGGTGACGCTGTTCCAATAGATGATAATAAGCTATTTGGCAGTTCAGTGTTATTTTGCTCGGCAAAAGAAACTCCCAGCCAGGTGTTTAAAGTTTCTCGTTCCTCTGATTTAGTTAAACTATTATTATCAGCATCCATGTTATCCAAATCAATGTCCCGTGTCGCAACTATCTCTTCATCATTGTGCGCAAAGGCACAAAACGCGTTCCTGGGACAGAAGCCGTTATCTTGGATGTCCTTGCACTTAGACGACTTGAATATCTCCGGATGGAACTGTTGTTCCGTTCTTGAGTGACAAAATGGACACTGATCGCCCTGTTCACATTTGCTCGGGTCAACCCACTCGTCACCTTGCTTAGTATTTGGACAAGGCGTCGAACGGTATCTAAAGATTCTTGGAGATCTGCGACGATCCTTGCCATTGTGATATTGAGGGCAAGCATAACCTTGTCGACAAAATCTTGGCGGTCTCGTGCATAATTCTGTTTTATAATTGGCTAATACATAGGCGGTTTCGTTCCATCGAGGATCCTCCAATAGAGCATTCCGTTCGCGATCTAGTGTTCCAGAACCGGCAGATGTTGATAATAAACCTGACGGGTCTGGCAATTCACCACTTGAGTTACCATTTTCTAGTGACTGCAACTCTCTAACATCGAATATGGGATTTCTCAAATCTTGTGGACCATGCGCAAATGCACAGTGCTTACCATTTTTGGTACAATAACCACGGGGGTCTGTTTCATATACACACATGCTTGTCTTGTAGTATCTAAGATGATACCTTCTTTCCGTATCACCGGCTGTCTTATGTAAGAAGGGACAATCGTCCTTGTCTGGACACATTCCTGTCGGCTCATCATACTTTGTACAATATGTGTCCGGTGAGTAATTGAATGTTCCATCTCGGCGCCTGACTGGTCGCCGGCGGCGTTGATTTTGAAAATGCCAATCAAAGCAAGTGTAAGGTTTGTGATTGGTGCACTTGTGTTGTAGAAATAGGTTACATTGTTCGACACGAAAACCTTTTAAATACGTATAGTGCAATGGCCGCTCAGGACTTGTAGATAGTGGCGTTCCATTGATTTGGTTCTGATTTAGAGCCATGATAAAGACAATATAATAATGATAATAATAATAATAATAGTAATAATAATGACGAGGATAGTAACAGCTAAATGTTTGATTATATCATATGTGCGTAGATTTTGAGTTGAATCGCAACTCACTTGAATCTCCAATAATCAAGTAACTAAAGATGTATGTCTATAGTTGTTGTATTTGTTGTTGTTCTATCGTAAGTATGTATAAGTAAATATTGCAAAACATGGATGTGATGGATATTGTTTGGTATCAATAATTTTGAGGGTTGAAGCGAGAGGATAGAGAGCACACACATTAGGGAGCGAGTTGGATGGTTGCAGATCTCCGCCGTTATTGTACAATTTAGAAAAACAACTTTTTTCCTCGGCTCCTCGCGAGACGGCGAGCACTCACACTCACTCACTCGCACACACTCACACACAAACACACTCACACAGACGCACGCACGCACCCACGGACAGACACACACACACGCACACACACACAATTTCGCACACTAACAACAACTTTTTCCAAGACAACTTCGGGCGTTGTTCGCGGCTCCACCTTCCATGTGTGCACTGGCCGCGGGCTCTGCTTGAGCTCATTATTTCCTGTTTATTTCATTTCTCATTGAACAAGCCCAACCCGATACGCCTTTGTATCCAGTCGACCCTTTGAGTCTCTTGGCCCGAATGCAAGCTTTCACTCTGCTCCAGGGACACGACTGGCTAGTTTAACCCTGAAATGTGTGAAAATCACACGTGAACCCATGCAATCCAGGGCTTTACCGATTGCCATTCTACCCCCCGCACACTTGTACAGTACTGTATTCTAGCAAGCACAATCTCGCGTTCACTTCTTCACGCCCTTTCTTGCCGCCCCCAAACAGTAAACAATCCCGAACATTGTGGAGAGCTTCTCATACGAGAAGAGAAGCCACAATGTGAACGCCGCTACACGACCGAGCTCGCCACCACCAACAAAACAACACCATCGACAGCGTCCAGCGGCGGCGATTCGCCGATATTGGAGCAGCATTTTGTTTGTGTCTTTCGGGGCGCCGCCAGTTGGCGCAACGGCCTGTGCGAGCCCAAAGGGCGGCGGCGGCGGTGGCCCTGTTCCGTTTGCCTAGATTACAAGCAAAGAGTTAAAGGCGAACGCGAACTTTTCATTGTGTTCGCGCACCAGTTTCCTCGCTCCCAATCGGTTGTTGTTCGCATAAAACGACAATCTAACAACAATATTTTGTGCGATGACGAAATGAGAGAGGCGCAAGCGACCGGCCAACAGCTCAAGTGAAAGTCTTCGGGATGAGGAGAGGAGAGGAGAGGGGGCCCCCTCTCTTGTTCGCGAGCTCGTGTGATTCAGCGACGAGAGTGGATCGCGCGAGTGGGACGCGGCGGTGGCTGCGGCCTCGATGCTCGAGCGCGCGTCCCCTCGTCCAACGCGCGCAGTGGCGCAAAACAACAGCGGCAATATCGTCAACAACAACAACAACAACATGTAGTCTGCATCAGGCAGTTGCGAGCCAAGCTGCCTCCAGCCGGTGGACGGCATGCTTGCGTGAAGCAAGGATTGCACCGAAGTGTGCGCTTGCGTTCGCTTGAGCCGCGCACGCCGCGAATTGGAGGCGACGAGCAAGAAGACGAGAGATTTGTGAACAGAGTCATTATCAACTTTCACACGCTGGCGTTGTTCGGATTCAACGGTTGCGCTCATGTTGAGAGCTATCAACAGTGACGAGGAATCAAACGACGAAGACCCTCCTGCAAGCGCGATTGGCTCGGATGAAACGACCATGTTGCACCCCCCGAAAACATTGCCGCCCAACCACTTCAATGCCCCCCACTGCATCCATACAACACAACGGGGGTCGGCAACGGCCTAAAAATACAATTGCAACTTGCATCTCGCCAAGAGATGACCACAACAGCTAAAAACAGCAACAACAACTTGGATTGCAACAACAGCCAGTCATGATGGCCGACAAGGCTGACCGTGGCACTCTCTCTCTCTCTCTCTTTCCCTCTCTTTTGCTGACCCCAAGTGGATCATGAGCGCCATCCAATGACGAAGCGCGTCGTCTTGGTGGCGGCGCCCTACCCTTCCCCCTTCCTCGGCAAAGGCCCACATCAGTCGACCGACACAGAGATCCGCTTAAAAGTAGTCCCTGTCCAAATTCATCGAGTCGACACGTGAAAGCAATGTGCGTCTGCTTGTCTATCTGTCTTGTTTATCTGTCTGCCTGCCAAATGCGCTCGATTGCATCGGTTGCAATGAAGTGCAGACGTCACATTCATCTCTAGCCAGGATGTCTGTGTTTTGAATCACGAGATGGTGCCACTAGCGTAACAAAACATGCGCACGAACGATCCTCTCTTGATTCCTAAGCTCTCAAGCTCGTCGCTTTAATTGATACGCCGCGAACAGAAGAATCTACGCGCGATCACGCCTTCGACAGTCTTCATTCGGCCGTCGAATTGGCCGAGTTGCAACTTGCAAACAAACTTGTAAACTTGGGTCCGCCAAGACACTCTCTCGAGCTGCTCGAACGTGATCGCGTTCAAGTTTGTGCAAGGCAAAATTCGATATTGATCTTGGGAAGTTGACACTTTTCCAACTTTTTCGCCCTTCTAGCCAGACTTTATCCAAAGTAATCTCGTAAGCGAAGCTTTTGCTCACGAGAAGCGTTGATGTGAGATGGGCAACAAGAATCTGAACGTATTTTAAGGCAACTTTCAGGCCCTGTTGATCAAACCAAGCCAGAGCGAGCATTAGATTTCGCTCTCTCTCTCTCTCTCTCTCTCTCTCTCTCTCTCTCTCTCTTCTCATTGCGAGCCGATTCCCGAGCTCGACCACATTGAAACGCACTATTTTGCATATGATCGCCTGCAACGGTTTGCGTTTAAAGCGAATCGCAATCTCTTATCTTGATGAACAGCAACAGAAAGAACATACAAACACACAAGTCACATATTGTTGGTGTCTGAGAGTTGTGTTGCAAAGAAGAGGGGCCACATCTCTGGAGGATCTCGCCTGGCCAGACGGCGTGAGTGCCAGAGCGCAAGAAGATATCACGAATTTGCAGAGACCAAGCTTGAACAAAGCTTGTCCCTCGTTGGCCGCCATCGCCACCAGGAGCTCTCTCACATTACTCACTGATGATGCAACCGCTAATATTTCTCGCGCCCGCTGCGAGCACCCCAAGAGAGTTGCCGTTTTGTGTAGCGAGACTCTTCGTCGGAACTTTGTTGCTTGCAAAACTTTGCCCTTTGACGGCAAGCACGATTCGTCTTGATGTTTGAAACAGTTCCAAGAGCGAATTTGACGACGAGCTCGCCACAATAACATCTCGGCTTTGTTGGCCAAGAGAGCAAACCAGTGGAAGCCGCTAGGTGCAGAAAAACGCCAGTCAAACACTGGCAACTTGAAGGCGTCCAACTGAAGGCCAAAGTATATCCTTGGCAAAGGCGTGCTTCAAATGAACTTCAGCCGGCGACGGCCGCCGGCAAATGCAAATCTCGTCCAGTTGCAACCAGATACTTAACATGTAAGTGTGGCCAGTTGTTGTTGTTGCTACTGCTGCTTTAAGTAGTGTCTAGCTTTCAACGTCGCCAACAGCGGCGGAGGCGTGAGCCGGCCCTAAGGGGCAAGTTTGCAGATTTATATCTCAGGCTGCATATGTTCTCTCTTTGGCCAGGCTCGTCGTTGGTTGCCTGCAATTCTGTCCAACACACTTGCATAGATTGCGCCAGCTGCTGTCACCGATGACGCCCCATTGAATCAACCTAATGCTCTCTTGCTGCTTAGTTACGGCGAGCGAGCGAACGAGCATTACGCAAGATCTTTGCGAAATTGTTCGACACTCCTAAAAAGCGGCCAGACGAGCCAGCCAGATGGAAGACTTTACATAAGAGAAGAAATTTATGTAACTGTTGACTGCTCGAGTCCATTCAAGTTTGGCCGTGGCGTATCCGGTGCTCGATGATCAGCGGGCATGATTTGCGTTGGCAAGGACCGGCCGGACGTCTCGTCGACTTGTTTGCCTCTCTGCAATGAGCCATGTCTTGGCCCACTGGCAACCAACTTCCTCCACGCGCCCACTGCTTCAAGTTTGTGCTCGTCTCAGGCGACCAAGCGTCTCGAGTCCTGTTCGTCCTGTTCGCCCTGTTCGTCCCGTTCGTCTTGTTCGTCGGCGAGGCCCATGATCGCTGGTTCACAATTCATCATTGCCCGTGAACACTTGCACACACCCCCTTTGTGTCCCCTCGGCCCAGCTTGGATAATAAATCACGCCAACAGCGCACGACGTCTCGAGGAGTCGCTCGCAAGGCGAACTTGAGCCGTTGGCTGCTTGCTGGCCGCAACTCTCGGCCGGCAACCACGCCAAAGTACACTCTTTGGAAGTGTCTCTCACTTTCTATCTCTGTCTCTCTCTCTGTCTCTCTCTCTCTCTCTCTCTCTCTCTCTCTCTCTCTCTCTCTCTCTCTCTCTCTCTCTCTCTCTGTTGGTTTGTCTTGGGGCGCTCTGCCACTCCAACGACGGCCTGCACACAAGCAATTTGCGGCTCGCAAACCAAAACAAATCAGCAAACGAGAGAAGAGAACACACCAACAATCATTCGGGCCTGCCAGCCAGAGATCTTCTAGTCAAGTTGGACAACTGAACCAAACAGCGGTAGACACTGATTTGGAAGTCGCGGATAGGATCGCGCCTTAGAACGAAACCAAAATTAGTGGAACTACAGCCCAACACGGCCTTACAATCGACGTGATGTTCCGTTGGCTAGATGATCTGATTGCGTAAGTGCCGCTGGCTTGGTGGTCAAGCCTGGTCATTGGCGAATTCGATTAATTCACTTTTGGCCACAGCAATGGTCAAGTTCTCGGGACAATGACTTGTGGTCATTATTGAGCTTGTGGGGTTGACATGGCGTCGAGCTGGTCGGTGATGGTTGATTTGTTCAACAGAAAAGCGTTGTGCTTTCCAGTGATGGTTTGATTTTGGGGGGGGGGGGGCGTTCACACCTGTTTGATTTCACCAACTTTTACTGTTGTGGCACGTGAACACGGCGAGTTCAGCTAACAAGCTGGATGAGAAACCCACTCACACAAACACACAAAGCCATAAATAGAAACGGGTCTGTGTTGAATAAGAGAAATGGTGGACTCGTTGTCAAGCGTCCGGTTGCCCATCGATGCTGCGTACTACAACTAATCGCCGTTGGTGTCGCCAGCGAGTATTGATTATCGCCAGAGAGAAGTCCGGCCAAGTCCGGCTTGATGGTGGCCAACTGATAGATTGCGGCCGCAATGGTTTCATCAATGATCGCTTTTGGCCAGCGCGGCCGCCACTTGTTCTGGCTTGGAAGATTAGCCAAATTAAGTTGCGTGAGTTGCGGGTAATCAAGTTGTTGAATTTATTAGCGTTTGCTCTGACGGTGGCATTCTCATCATTATCATGATTATCGTGTCCATCGGCGGTCGGCGGTCGGCGGTCGGCCACTAACATTGGGCTTAGGCTCAGGCGCAAAAGTCGAATCTCGGCTCGGTGTTGCAAATCTTGCCGGTGGCGTGCATGAAGAAGGGGATCCCCGTGTTCATTAATCATCAGATCATGCGAACCAACACTGGACACGCACACACACACACACACACACACACACACACACACACACACACACACACACACACACACACACACACACACAAACGCCACTTGCCAGAGGCAAATATTGCGCACGATTTTGCGCTTGATAGTCGGTTGGTATGATCAACATCAAATGTGAACTCAAACAGGCAACCGAACGATGCTTCGAGTAAATAATCAACCAAACACCAACATTGTTAAGCCTCAGCTTGCTATCTAGAATGCTAATTCCGGCCATCTATTGTCTCCGATCGTTTCGAGCCAATAATGCGCTCGGTTCGTTTTGAATCCGTTGAATTATTGTTCCATTGTGTTGGCTTGATCAGGCCTCTTTAAGATGCACAAGACATTTTCATTGAAGACTAAAAGTTTATGGCAACAACACGACTACTTGTGGTGACACTCTGCCTTTGGAACTGTTTGCATGTTTGAATTTGAAACGTTTCATTGGCAAGTCGAGACGATAAATCGCAACTTTGGCGAAATTTACCGGCACTTTTAAAAGCTTTTCCAGTTGTATCAATCTCTACTTTTTGTCATAACTCAACAGCATTGGCCAAAAGCATCTGATTGAGCAAAACCGAAAGTTTTATCATCGAATCCTGAGCATGTCTTTGTGTGTGGTCTGTTCAGTGTCGGTCTTCACTCACTTACACTTTGGTTGTTAATGAATTTATTTCGGCTACAAAAGCAGATGGACAAATATCGAGCTCACCTGCCTCTTTGCTCAAGATCATGGTCATCGTGACGAGAAACATGGCCACCGATGGAGATTGGCAGTGAGCCTCTCAATTAGTCGACTACTTTCGCTTCTTGTGCATCTTCTGCCGGCAGAAGTCACGCGCGTCCACTTGTTAGCATCGCCAATACTCACAGGTGTCCGCAACCACCAGCTCAACAAACATCATCTTGACGCTTCCATGCTACGAAGAGAACTGTCCTGGATCGTGATGTTTAAAGGTTTTTATGACTAGTGACTCAAAGAGGCCATTTGATCTAGACACGTTCGGATATTGGATTCTCGTTGCTCGTGCGTTACCGGCGCCTGCGTTGCGTAAGGAGGTAAACTACGCTTCACAAATGATGCGTCGGAAGACGGCTACAATTGTGGCTACAATTGTGGTTGTGATTTGCACAGTCTTTGCACAGACTTACAAGCTAGCTCGAAGTTTTCATGAGTCACGAAGACGAAGGTTGGAATTTTTTCGCCCGAAACGACACAACAAAAAGACTTGCTCGCTCTTGCTTGGCGCATGTGCAGTAGGATGCTTAGGCTAGTAACGCAACAAAAACAGTGCTTTTGCAATAAGAGGACCCTTCCAGCCAACTAGATCGACTGTTCGGTGAACTTTAAGAAACGGCAAGGCCAGCCTGACAGAGTCAAACAGTCACAGTTCAGAACTGGCGCGCGTTAAACGTTGCTTCGGTTTTTTGTTTTCTACACAATTGGTGTTACTTCATAAAAGTTATAAAGACCAGAAGCAGCAATAGTGTACCTGGTCGTTATAAGCGAACACGACTGTCTAGATTGCCGCAATCGGGAACACAGGTTGAATTTAGGAGACCGTCGTTTTTGGTTAGAACAAACAAGACCCATCACAAACAGCAAGTGAGCAGCAACTTCTAATTTCAAGAAAGAACGACCACCGCAACTTGGTTGAACGAGCCACCCAACCAGCAAGCAAGTCGAGCGAAACAAGTTGGCAAGTTAACTTTTTTCGCAAGAAGATTCAAGACAAGCACCGTTCGTGAAGTGAGAGCACCGTTCGATTAACGCCCGTCTAGTTTTAGTTGGTTTATTTGTTAGTCGAATGTTGTTGTCGCCAACAAGGCTCGATGTCAGGTAGATGCGTGCTATGGCGTTTGTGTTAGAAATTAAGCCGCACCATCGTCGAAGCGGCCAAACAAATGATGGCCACTCTTGGGGCGGCTATCGATCACCTGTGATGCTTATGGATCTTGTTACCAGATTGATTGTTTTTCTCGTTGTTTGCCAATTGGCTGAGACGACAACAAGAACCAGAATTGATAGCGACCACCGAACAAGCCCGAACGGGTCTAAATTGCAATCACCGCACCAAGCTGATCAATTCGATTGGTGGCCACCGTCAAACTTGACCACTTTTAACCAAAAATCCGCCAACTAGTTTGACAACGGCGATGAATAGTGCAGAGCTCAAGGCATATTTTCAACAAACAGAACCGAGAGCGCCCGATTGCAAGCTGACAAGGCGCATTGTGATTCACAACAAGCGTCAAGATGTTTGAAGACAATGTTAGCCAACGAGCCAACCAAACCATTTCAAGCCTCGAAGGTGAGTAGATTTCGTCAATTGATGAGCCAACTTCAGGTCATGGGCAATGCACCAAAATTGCATTGTTTTTTTTATTCACTTGTCTCAGTTCGAGCTATCGTCGTCGTCGTCGCTTCGTTAGACTCAAGTAAAAAACGCATTGAGGTGCATCCAGTTCGCATCCGTGGATGCAAAATGATCTCGTCTACTTCTTTCTACTTGCTTGCTCGCGAATCAAACCTCGAGTTGAGTTCTCTTGGCCTGAGTCAAGCCCATCCAACTAGATTTGTATCACGAGAAGCCTTCTGTCTTGAGGTGTTGTGAGCCCATTTCTCTCTCTCTCTCTCTCTCTCTCTCTCTCTCTCTCTCTCTCTCTCTCTCTCTCTCTCTCTCTCTCTCTCTCTCTCTCTCTCTCTCTCTAACACACAAAACTGTTGTTCACTTTTCAAGCCGAGCGCCTCGGCTCGAGTTCGAGTTCGCCCCTTTCAGTTCATTGCAAACGAACACACAATTCTTCTTCTTCACACTTCAAAGATTGGCCACCAAATTGCGTGAATCATTACGTTAGCCCGTTGCGCAGCCAGGCAAGTTGTATAATATACAAGAAATTATAACCACAACAAACGTCGTCAAACGACAACAAGCACAACTAGTCGCTCGCTTGACTCCAGTCAGTCAAATTGGCCAGACACGATGCTGCCGAGTCACACTCAGCATTCGGCTGCATCTTGGCTCAAAGCCAGACCTTATTAAGATTCATGAGGTTCTGTTTTTGTGAAAAAAGTTGCATTGGCCGCCGCGAGCATATGAGCTTGTCCATGTCTGTGTGTTGCAGCAATGCAATGTTAAGTCGGTCCTCCGTGTCGCCGTTGTTGGCACCATCATGGCCCCCCTTCCCTCACCGTATCAGATTGAATCCAATCTTTTGGGCCCTCTCGCCGTGTGTCCGTCGCTTGTTTTGCAAGTGCCCCCCCCCCCTCTGGCTCACCAGCCCAGGATTCGGCACATCAATCAATCCGGTTGGCTGGCTGGCTGGCTTGCTAGCTTGTGGGTGATTTACTCGAGCGTCCCACACCAAACACACAGACACACGCACACATCTGGTGCGCCGACCGGCATGTGTCGCTCTGTGGCCGTGCTCGTGTCCTGCAGCTGTCGTTTGCCACTTATTACCGTCCGACATAATGACAGCCAAGTTTAAATGAGAAGTCCCGGCGGTTGGGTTAAGCCGGCCGGTAGACTCGGACTAAGCTCGTGGATTCGCGAGCGTTACGCTCCTCCTCCTCCTCTTCTTCTTCTTTTGTGCCATTCGACGACGGGTATTCGAAACGACAACGATGATTAGTAACAAGTGTGCGCTAGCCAACACACAACGATGAGTGCCGCCAAGCAGAAAAGGGGTCTCGGTCGGGGTGGCACTGATCCGGCTTGTGCTGATTGGTTCAATTCTGTAAGTCTCTCAACTGGCGGTGCGACCTTTTCTTTTTTTTGTTTTGTTTTGTTTTGTTTTGTTTTGCATGGTTTTCGTTTGAAAGCGCCAGCTTGGCGCGACTCACCAAATCAAACGCGTGCACTGTTGCGCAACGCTCCTGTTCAATGTTGCCCAATTCAGACCACGGCCAGCTGTCAGATCTTGTTCGCATCCCAAGTGCGCAACGACTATGCCGCTTGTTATCTCTGAAACATCCATGACCAAACTGCTCACTTGCATCATGAAAGTCTGCTGGTTTTTGTTATTTCTTTTGTCTTCGTCAGATCACAACCAAAACGAAGTTAAAAATTACAACTTTAACAATGACGTGCAACGATCTCAATGAGCGCGTTTGCGCAACACCCAGGCCCGTGGCGACAAGTTTATCTCGCCGCATCACTAATCGCCAATCGACTTGTGCCTTCTTGGCTGTTTCGTTCGGACATGTCCGAAGGCGAATCGGTTGGTGAATTTGTTTGTCAAAAGACAAGCCCGGAAGTCGACACTGTTAGTCAACAGCTTTCATCGTGTTGTTGTTGTTGTTGTTGTTGGCGGAAGGCCACAATTGACTGCGCTGACAAGATCTAGCGAGCCATAAAGTAATCCGAGCCTGAAACTGACCATTTGCAGTGGTGCAGTTAGTCTTCTTTTTGCGTCATCCGTGTGACCACAGCAGACGCCTTTTAATTGTCTCGCCCACGCCAGGGCCTACCGCACAACTGACTGGGGTGCCTATTTTGAGCCCACAAACGATTCTAGCCGTTGCAAATCAGTATCTTGTGTCGGCCACAACCAGACGACACGCTAACAGACTTGCAAACTAATAGTGCACGTGTGTGCCGAGTTGGTGGGGGATTAGTCCAAGTCAGCGTTCTCTCTTTCGATCTCTCGCTCTCCTCGTCTAAACCAACTCATCCCAATTTATTATTCATGCCGCAGAATCAATTTGTTCACACCCGGCCGAATTTGAGCAGTCTCTCGCTTTGTGTTTCGCGTCGTGATCTTCGTCCCCGGTTGGGACTTTGATCAGTTTGTGCCCGCTTCTCGTTTGCCTCGCATCCATCTGGACATGTCATAATGAACGCAGTTGGCGCAAAACAGCCAATCGCGTTAGCGATGGTGTTCATTAACTGTTACATCGGACGCGAGAGCATCGCATCGTGTTTGCCATCTCTGTTTTCAGCCTCTTATCTAACTTGGTATCCAGTTCAGGAGTTTGCGACAACCAATTATTCAATGCAACACCAACACCGACAGAAGCATATCGTTGTGCTCAACCGACGCTCGTTTGTCTGTATTAAAGTTAAACTTTCGTCTACCATGAAAGTTCAGCCTTGAGAATAACGCTAAATAAAGACCACCGCCGATGGCCTGTTCAAAATTGGGCGTCCTTGGCCGAGTCGACGAGCTGGCCCCTAACAGCATTACGTGTGGCTAGTTGGATTTGTGTGTCGTGTATTAGTTCCGTTCGGCTTGGCTTGTTTGGCTCTCGTTGTCAACATGGTGCTCGTTTGTAAGCCGATGGTCTTGGTGGTGATCGTCGCTAACGTCGTTGGATTGTTCTTGTTCGCGCGATACTGCTTCTTGCCGATGGGCTGGTAAGTCATGCCGTGGCACCGCAAACTGCTGCTTCTGATGAGTGCTGTCAACAGCAACTCACTAGACCCGTTGAACTCGGGCTGCCTTGCTTGCTTGACGGCTGCCTTCATGGTGCCGACGAAGACCTCGAGATCTCAGACCACGGCGACCGCCATCGAGCCTACTCGTACGACGCCGAGCACTTGCAACGAACGCCAACAAAATGTCAATTAACCGAACAACAAACAAACCATCTCGCCGTTGAGTTGAAGACGCGACCTCAGCGCGAAGCTCTTTTGTGGCCGACGACGGTTGCGCAAGCAAGCCTCGTTGGGAGCAAGAAAAAAGATAATAATTAAACTGATGAATGTAAATTGAGACCGAGAGAATGCACAAGTTGAAAGCGAAGAGAAACGGCACAAAAGCGACGCTCTAATGAGGCGCCGACAGGCCAAACTTTGGTGCCGCTTGAGACTAGAAGAGGGGTGCGCTCGGTAAGGCACCAAGCAAGCTGAACACACACGACGGACAACGACAAAACCTGACCGACAGCTGAAACTGGGACCCAAGCTCGGGCGACTTTTCAGCAAATCACAAGATTTGTGCCGCCGAATTTTTCACCATCATCACCAACAGAGAGATTAAATCAAACTGGATAACCAAGCACGTAGTTAGCTTGTGGTGCACTTTGAGGAGCGCTCGTTCACTTGAAAGCTTGCTTGCATGGTTGCTGGCAAGACGCTGCGTTCGAGTTGAACGAGATAGATCGCGCTTTAGGTGATCCGAGTAACTTGCTTTTGCTCGGTTTGGATTTATGTTTATTCATGACATATCAAACAAGCTGACGCGCGAGTTAGCAACTGTGAATGTCTCGAGATGGGAAGTTGGTCGCAAGCTGCAAAGCGGATCAATATTTTGCCTGTGATGCCAGTTGGGCCAACAAGCGGCAACCAAGCCCGGGCCTAACTTGTCAATCAGCGACACCGCCGCCGTCAAAACGCTGTGAAAGCTCGTTGCGGATTGGTTTTGATTGCGCTATGCGCCTTCAGAGTGCAAGATAGAATCTTGGACTTTTATCTCCCCAGACGCAGGCTTCAGAGCTGTTTGGCCTCTTGCTAGCCAGCAATGACGACGACGACGACGACGTCTACTACGAGGCTATCCGATCTGGCGCATCAATTCATTTGCCTGTCTCGACTGGGCGCGCTGTTTGGGCGTAAGTCTGGCCGACATGTAACGCGTGCGCCTGTGTAAGTGGGGACCGCCTCTCGGTTTGTTTAACTAAGTATTTGATGATTTATGTCGCCACCAGTCGAGTCTGATGAATAGAGACTAGCTGGCTTTGGCAAGCTTTGGCATTATGTTCTTACTTTCAAGCTAATCGCGCTTGGCAGCAGAGTTGAGTGAGCGAGCGAGCGAGCGAGCGAACTCTCTCGAGGCGCGAGTCTAGCCAGCGCTCGTCACTTGAAAAGCCTCATCTTGTCATCATTTGAATGAAATGGTTGCGCAATAGAGACGGCCAACTAATCCAACAAACATTTAGCGGCAACATATTTGGTCTGATGTCATCGGTCGTTCGGGATAACCGAATGGAACGCAATTGAATTGAGCAACAAAAACGATGAGCAAAACAGCAGAGTTAACTCGACTCGGGCGCAAATGGAAACGCGAAAAGAAGCTTGCCACGGGACAAAAAGCGCTTGCCTAGCGCTTGGGAAGACAGAGTCGATGTTCGCTGTTGCCGAGATCGATCCACTTCGGCGGCGCACATTTAAAGTGGATCTCTCTGCCGGAACTCTCGAGACGCGCCTCTAACCAGCAAACTGAGACGCGCACTCTTGTCATTATCTGGGCCACAAAACGAGACCCTGGACGTTGCGACCTCTTCGGAACTCATGCAAATGTCGACAAAACTTCAACGAGACAATAATGTGCGCAATAAGAGGCCGCCGCCGCCGCCGGTTGTCGTTGCCAAACCGGGATTGCCAATACAGTCCAGTATGCAACGGAAAAGCTAGCCGGCTAGCCGTCGAGACACTTTGTTGACAACAAATTGAGTGTTTTTGTGTGTTCGCCTCGGATAGACGGGGCGGAGCTTGCCGGACACTGCTTGTCGGCGCTCGCTATTCTCAGTTTGCATACAACACACACACACACACACGAACAAACATGGCCCCGCGCCTTTGTGTTCGCTTTCCATGCGTCACATTTCCCAACTTCCGGTCATCGGGGCCGTTCTCGCCTTGTGTTGGCGTTGTTGAGCTCGAGGTGTTGGGCCAAGAATGAGAAATGGTCGCCCGATACAGCCTCGCGGCCTTTATTTGCAAGCCATTGCACTTGAAGTGGTGGCTAAAGCCAAGCGACTTGCTGAAGGGATTTTTCACTTTCCATTTGGGGGCCGGCCAGGGGAGACAGGCCGCAAAGCTGGCTTGCAGCAACCGAAACTTGGCGTGTTCCCATTTGGACTGAAGCGGCCTTGTGGCCACTGACACCGATCTCGAACCTGGTTTCGAATAATGCAACGTCTTACG
The DNA here is from genome assembly GCA_950022295.1 of Bromus sterilis. Classification (NCBI taxonomy): domain Eukaryota; kingdom Viridiplantae; phylum Streptophyta; class Magnoliopsida; order Poales; family Poaceae; genus Bromus; species Bromus sterilis. The sequence goes on from OX465601.1 coordinate 271,270,333, forward strand.
GTGTCCACTTGCGAATTGGCGCACTGGCTCAATAATAAATCACACAAGCAAGCGAAAGTTGCCTTGCGAGAGTTCACAAAGTAAATCCGCGACCCAACGGCAGCAACAACAACAGCAACACCAACAATACCGCCCAATGGACCACAATCTCAAGGTGAGGAGAACGAGTATTGCACGAAGAGGAGTAACGTATTCATTCCGTGGCGTGGTGGTTTGCATTTGAGCAAGAAAATTTCGACCGAGTCCAGTTCGATGGCCAAGTTGCGGTTTGCGAAACAAGCTAGCTGGCCAGCGACAACAAAGATTCATCTAGCGAGTCACTTACTTAGCTTGTCCTTCCAAGTTGGCGTGCGATACTTGCGGGAAGCGTGTCACTAGTGGTCAAGGTATGCGCGTTTGCCAGCTTAGCTGGCCATGCAAATATCGAGATGACCAACGACGGCGCCAAACGACGACTTTAATCCAATGAATGGTCGACCAGTACAATCGCCGTTGGCCGGCCACCGTCGACCGAGCGACTCGTGTGGACCGGAATTAGTTGTATCAATTTTGCGATCACTTCCTATATCCTTTCGGGCTATCTTATTAGCTTATAAGCTTGGCTAAAGCTTTACACGAGGCAAGATTGGTGCCATGGCAGACATCAGCAGCGCTTGCAAGGCTAACCTTTCAATTGAGCGCCAAGGCGGATAAGTCGAGTTCTGTCCAGGCACGAAGGTGGCTCGAATGAAAGATACGCGCTCGCCAAGACAGGAAGAGGCAGGCTTAGGCTTGGGCTTGCGAGAGGATAAGTGAAGTAAACGCGCCGGCCGATACAAGCGCGAACCACAACACTTTTGCGCCCCAAAAATTCGGTGCCAAGCTAGCCAACGTGCTCGGTGCAAGTTGCTCGGCGCCTGTCCAACTTTGGTTCCAGCCAGTAAGCGAGAAAACTCTTGGCAAGACTTGGCTTTTCTGGCAGGTAAATAATCATCAAACGTGAATATAGAGAGAGAAGCTCGACGATGGCACGCGCTAGAATGCCAGCGTGAGACCTGAGAAAAGGAGCAAGAGAGTTTTGATTTCGTTTGTGTGAGCCTGCCTGCCTGCCTGACTCGAGAGCTGACTGGAATTCTACTCGATCGAATCGCAATCGACTGGCCGACACGCGCCAGTCACGCCCCTTTTCCAAACTGACCGCGACTCGCCTCATTCGCTTACACTTACACACATCACATACAACGGTCGAGCTCGGACGCCAAGTTTGTAATGTTGGCCGGCTTAAAATTGATCGTGGCGGTCGGCTTGTCCACCAAACTCTTGGCGTTCGTGTTTTGTTGGCCTCCCGCTGGCTTCGCGTTCTTTGTGAGGCGTGAAAAAGGCGTGCACTTTGAGTCTGGCCAACAAGCGAGGCGTCGACGGCAGCGGCGTACTTTTCCATTGCTACCATCAAAATGGGTCGCGACGGCTCGAGCCAGGCCGGCCAATCCATTTGGAAGCCGGCCCAAAAGTGGCCTAGGTAAGTCAAATAAATAATTTCGAGCGCACAATCAAGCGAGCAACCAAATCAGCGAGATGAGCAGCCGCCAACACTCTCGCTGTCTGGCAAGTCGATGGTTGGTGGGGTCGCGCACCAATTCGATTGCTCTCCAGTTGGTTGCTTTGGTCGACACGTTCTCGCAACCAGCGAACAGGTCGTCAGTCAAACCTTGACATTTTGAGGTATTTCAGAGAGGCTCTTCTGGCCGACAACAATGGCTTTCGTGTGCGCCTTCGAGTGAGTCAAGCGAGTCGAGTGAGTATCTTTCATTCGATTCTCGAACACGACGCGGTCCCCGTCCAGCCCAAACGAATCGGTCTGACAGACTCTCGGGCCTGTGATGAGCCGGCCAATTTGGACACAACATCCGTGGCGCTACTTGCTACGTGTCCAGACACGCCGACACATCACAAAGCAAGCGGCCGGCGGATTAGGCGGCTCTATGTGAAACACGACGACGAGCACGACAAGCACGCCCGCTAACAAGCGAACGCAGTCAGAGCCAACCATCTAACACAGAGTTTCATCTTGCCACTCTTGCTCTGCGCTATGCTTGTAAGCTCGGTGTGCTGTTGAACCAACTTGCACACACT
>OX465601.1:271600985-271640313 GCA_950022295.1 Bromus sterilis
CAAAGCGTCAATTTGGCACTAGCCAACTCGGGCATTCTCAGCAACACGGGCGCATATGGCCAGCAGCAAGGCGGCCAAGCTGGCCAACAGTCTGGCGCTTCTAGTGGCTCGCCAGGCTCCTCGTTGAATCCATTGCACTACTTCTACTACCCGGCAGCTAAGGAATCAGTCCAGGGACCAAGCAAGCAAGCGGACGCCATGGCAAACTCGGCTAGCAACCAGTACCAGTCTATGGCAACTTACCCTAACTATGCCGACCAGTATCAGCCTTCATTCGGTAACAGCCCTGGACCAGACACAGCTGCCTCAAGCCAGGATGCCAGTTACTTGCCACAGCCAATGGAGAGCCAACAAAATAGCCAACAACATCAGCAGCAGCAACCACCGCAGCAGCAGCAGCAACAACAACAACAACAACAACAGCAACAACAACAGCAGCAACAGAACAATTTCAATTCGAACGATCTCGCCAGTTACGCATCGAACCAAATGCAACAGCAGCAGCCTCAGCACCAGCAAGGGCCTGGGTCGATCTCGTTCAGTGGGCCGTCTGCCTCGTCAGGCCAGGCTCAGAGTGGCCCAGCGTCGAGCGCAAACGACTACATGAACTCGCACATGGGCGCCCACCAACAGCAACAGGCGGCCGTCGGAGGCGCAACTCCCTCGTACCAACAAAACGCCCAGAACATGTTCAACCAGCTCGCGTCAGGCGGCGACCTGTCAACATCTAACTTTGGCAACAACGCCGGCGGAATGTCATCGATTGCCTCATACATGGCACCAAATGGTATGGCCAGCACAGGAAACAACAACGGGCAACAAAACGCTCAGGATTTGTTCTCGAACGCCTTGTTGAGCGGCCAGTTTAACTCGGCAGCCAGTCAATTGTCGCCCGCGTCCATCTCGCCACCCCCAACGCAAGCCCAACAACAACAACAACAACAAGCTCAATCGTCGCTTTTCTCAAGCTCGCTATTTGGTGGCCAGACGCAACAGCAACAACCGCAATCTCAGCAACAACAAGGAGGCATATTTGGCAGCGGCGCGGCGAACGCCAACAACTATCTGAGCTCGTTCCTCTCGCCTCAACAGTACACCCAACTGACTGGACAACAAATTAACGCAATGGCCAGCGAACACTCGCCAATGTCGTTGGCTAGTGCCATCGGTGCCCAACAACAGCAACAACAACAACAAGCCCAAGCAGTGGCTGCAAGCCAGGCGGCCAGCTCGTTGGCAAGCTCGACAAGCAGCAAACGCTTTGGTTTGGGCTCGTTTATAATGCCAATGCTTGCGCTAGCAGGCCTTAGTTTGCTCATTCCAACTATGAGCAACTTGGGCACTGCAGTTGGCCGCAAGAAGCGTTCAATTGTCGAAGAGAAAGCCTCGGTTGCCAACAGACAGCAACAGATTGCGTACGAGCCATTTATCAATGGGCCACACCAGTTGCTTAAAGAGAGTTCAATTGGCGAATATATGGACAAGATTGAGCGTTACTATGGAATTTACAGAAACGCCATCGAAAGCGACGAGTGCATGAGCAGACTAATATGCGAATTTGGCGACGCTGTCAAGGACATTGGCGCCAAAGGGCCGGTGATGAGTGTCATTGAGCGAATAGTTCCAAATTGGATGACCGGAAGGATGCATGTGTTCAAGGAGGCCGCAATGAACAACAAGGAGAGCAAGGAGAAGTGCAAGAAGTACGTTTGCCACAATGTTGGCGGCAGACAACATTAAACAACGCGCCAACCGAAGACCAAACGAGATCCAGACAGGTCGCGGGCGCCGTCGTCAACGTTGTGGCATCTGGTTGCTAGCCAACGCTCAACGAATTAGATCAAAGGTAGTCGAGGATTGTCATTGACCCTTGTGGCTGGTGACCTTAAGCAACCCGAGGGCGTTTGCAAACGAGTTGCAACAGGTTGTAACATGTTGCTAGCTTGGAACGCGGTGAACAAATTTTGTCGCCAAAATTGGATCAACAACGACGATGGCAAGCTCGCGCGGAAATCCGATAACATCAGCGGTCTAATGGACTCGAGAGCATCTAGATATCTTCGTCGGCTGGTTTCAAATAGAAACAAGGCGCGCAACGATGAAGAGTGACTCGTCCTGGAATTGGACTGGCCAACTCGAACGTGGACAGGTTTCTAAATATTGCCAACATTCCACGGCCAAATGTCATGTTGCCAAAAATGCCGTTGAGCAAGTTGGCCGAGTCACACAGAACAAGCCGGCTGCAATGTTAACAACCTGAACTATCGACCAGATAATAGCAACGAATAGGCCAACCAACAAATACTTATACACAAAACATTCAGGCAAGCGATATATTTATTAAAATTTATAATTTTGAACAAAGAAAACAGTTTTCAAAGCGAGTCACTTTCCTTCTTCTTCGCGTTGTTGTTGTCCGTCATCTTCTCTAATCACAAAGCAACTCTCACTTGCAAGTTTAAACATCTTCGTCTCTAACACAGCGCATCAAGAACACCGCTTTGTTTGATTCGATCTAATGCGACAAGCGTTGGTTTGGGCCAATAGTTGCGAGTTGCGTCACTGATTCGATAGACGAGTCTGTTCGCTGTCTCGAGATGGCGCGTCCGTTCGAGTTCAACAGATTTCACATTTTGCCGCATTCGAGGGACACACTCACTGCCGTTTGTTGCCATTGACAAGTGCTGCTCGCCGCTTGCGCCTGACTGGCCGTCGCTCCGGATCCTTACGCCACCAATTCGTAAATTTCGTTATCATCAAGCGTCGCCGGTCGCCAATCGTCGAACGCCGCGAGCCAGCCACAAACGAAGACCCGTTTATGGACGGCGTCTCCTTGAGACGCCGTCAATTGGCAGGCTCGACAAGATCGCACTCGCTTGACCTTGATACAGCAATACGACGAATAGTCGAACACCGGCCGGCAGTCTCATTTTGCATGGGTCGCGCCAATATTGCTACTTTGTGCCTCTGTGTTAGCTAGCGAGTGTCGCGGAACTAATCCATTGCACAACTCTCGCCGGCTTCAAGTATGACTCGCGTCCAATCTTGACCGTTGCCTGCCTCGAGCAACGGGTCGCTCAAGTCTCGAATGGGTTTCTCCGTAAACTCTTACAGTTTGTTCTTCTTAATTTGGCTGGCCTGTTTGTGTGTGTGTGTCGGTGGCAATATCTCATCGAGTGCATCTTGGCGTCGTATGAAGTGCGCCACAACGTTCGTTCGAGATGAGACACGGCAACAGCGCACAAATGTTGAATCGAGTCGTCGATGGTTTCATTTTGCAATCCACAACTCGTTCGAGAGCGGCGAACAGTTAGCGGGCTCGTTTGGAATACTGATTAGAGCTGACACAAAATTGCAGAGACCTTGGCGCATGATGACAACACGCCAAAACGAGGAAATCCTCCTTCGAGCGGGATCAAGTTTTCAGGGTCCAGTTTAAACGACGGACAACAAGTTAACTCGGTCAATTCGGTGGCGCAAACGAAGGCTGCCCAGACTTGTTCGGGAGCAATTCGATTAGCTTGCGCAATGTGTTTGTGCTTTACCGGCAGTTTGGCCGACTTTCAACTAGCTGCCGGGCGATATTTATCTCGTGTGGACTCGGCGGCGAGCAGAATTAATTTGGCGTTCCGTTTCGGTCTGTCAAACAAGAAGAAGCGAGACAGGCGCGAGGTGCTTCTGGCAATTTGATGGCGGATTTTGCGCACTTGTTATCGCCGCGGCCAAGATGCCCGCCGTCTCGATTTTCATCAGATTTCAACTCGTGTGTGTGTGTGTGTGTGTGTGTGTGTGTGTGTCATTCTTTGCAAGTCTTTGCAAAGATTCAATTCTAACAAACTCGATCCATCGAGTTCATCCAACTTTCCTCGACGAGCTCATCGTCGTCCAATCCGAAGTCATCAAATGGAGCAATGGCGGCGGTTTTGTTTCGCTTTGTTTTTTGCAATCATGATGGCAAAACGGCGCCAACGGGAAGCTCTCTAAAATCTGGCTTGTGTTTACTTTGTCCGTTTCAAGACACACTTTTGCAGATGGCCGAGTGCGGTTGGTCGCTTGTTTCGAGAAATGGGCTCGTTTGTCGCTGTGGGAGAAGAGCCACTTTGCTGCGGCCATCATCAAGCCTCCAGTCGGCTTGCCAAGTCCGAGTTATCTTCCAGCGAGAGATCTTTGCTCTCCAGTTTCGCTGATCGCCATCGGACGGCGGCTTCCAGTTGACTCTTTGGGCGCAAATGGCCGCCCGAGAGTCATTTGCATCGTTCGGACGGACCTGGCCAAGCAGCGACCCAGTTGACACACTTGCTGACTTCGGTCACTTGCGTTAGCTATCGAGCCAGAGAGCGAGTAAAATCAAAGCGAAACTGGCTAGTCTCGAATCCCACAATCGACTGGCTCCCGTTTTTAAACGTTCATTCTTGTTCGTTGTCACCCCGAAAGGCAAATCCGAACTGCAAACATATCCTCAAGCGAAAGTTCACGAGGCGCGCTAATCTGGCCGCGAGCCTTTTGAACCGATCGATTGGACGAGATCGAAGCGAGATCGAAGCGAGCTCGAACTGGCAAGACTCTCTCTCACACACACACACACAAAGCGAGCCGCGATGATGGGCTCGATGATGACGCCGGCCATCAAAGTGGCGCCGTCGACAGGCCGACATGCAAATTGTGAGCAAGCTTGAACTTGTTCGGCTCGCCTTTGTCTCGGCGAGTTAAATTCCAAAGATCGGCCGGATTTTGAACGAGGCGAGAGAACTTTCGCCCCAGCCGCATGCGGGCTCGCTCTCTAAACAGGCCTGTTGGCGGCCGGTGACCGCCGAAAGTCAGTGGGTCGTCGTCATCGTCGTCGTCGCATCACACCGGCGTCAAGCTATGCAAATTCTTCACCTTGCTCTTCGTAGTCGATCGGCGTTCGAGAGCCATCATAATATTCGCTTGCCGGCTCATTTGCATCGGGCGGCCATGGCCGACGGGCGAAACTCTTTGACTCCGAACGAGTCCGAGCTCGGGCATGTTCGATGATCGGCGGAACTTAATCAATGTAGCTGATCGCAATCATCTCTGTCGAGACGGCTGTCGAGATTCGGCATTGCACTCGAGTGTGTGTGTGTGTGTGTGTCTGGCCGTCGAAAACTGATCGCGCATGATTTTGTTGCTTCGATGCTTTCTAATTTATTATCCTGCATAAAAGGCGGCTAGCTCGACACGGCGGCGCTCCTCTCGGCGCACAATTAAAATCACAAAACTCGAATGGCAATGTTTCTGGCTTGTTGTGTTCGAGCCGCTTCAAGCTGGCCAGCCAGGTCGGTGCGCTCGCTTTCTCCTTGCGTTCTGTCTTGGCGAGAGCGCCCGCAAAGACTGTCCGCCGTCGAGTCAGAGCTACAACTCAAACTTGACTCGGTCCTGGAGCACAATTTGCACTTGAGAAGAGCTCGAGAAGAGGAATATTCTTTGCTCAGGATGGAGAATTTCAACAGAACAAGCCGAAGCGACAGAAGCGAAACTAATGAAGTGGCCGCAAACAAGTTGGTCTTTGCTCATCAGTGGCCTTAGAAACGGGCCGGCTCGATCATCATCTTTTTGGTCGCCGCCGAACAGAATGAACGGGAAAAAGAGAGAGAGAGAGAGAGAGACTCGAGGCAGTTTGTGTTGGTTTTCGACGAAGAGATTGGTGCGCGCCGCCGATCAGATGCAACCCGATGCAGTCGTTAGCCTTCATCCACTCGCACACTTGTTCGCCTGTTACGTTGCCGTCAAATCCTCTCGAGAGAATTTGGCGAGTTTGAGACACTCTGCGTGCCCTCAAGCTGGCTCTTACGTTTTGGCCGTTAGATTGGCGGCTGCTCCGCCTCGACAGACATGCGCCAAGCGAGTCCCGTTAGAACGTTGCCGGCAAGCTCGAGATGACGGTGGCGTCCAATGAAGCAGAGAGACGGCGGTGGCGGCGCAACACTTACACGGCCAAGCCAGTCCGGCGGCGCCACTTTCAAGCCCCGGCGCAAAACACACACACACACACACACACACACACACACACAAACGCCGAGGCAGGGCCTAGTTGCTGCAACGAGCTACTAAACGATTCCTCTCGCTCTGTCCACACTCCACTGACCTATAGAGAGAGAGAGAGAGAGAGAGAGAGAGAGAGAGAGAGAGAGAGATCGGAGAAAGCTTGGCGAGAGGCAAGGCAAGCGCACAAGAACGACCGACCGACTTGCTCGGCCACTTCTTCGTCGTCTTCATCTTCTTTTGGCGCCATTGGCACCACTCGCCGATGCAGTCCTCTAGAGAGCGAGTTTGTTCTGCCAAGACCACTTGTTGCCTTTGCTGTTGTTGTTGTTTTTGTTAATATTAATCATCTCCGCTGCCACCAAAGCCGAAAAGTGTCGCATCGTTAAACTGATAAACAAACCAGTTGATTGGTTCGCATTTGCAGTTTGCACAACTCAACAGTTGGCCGCGACACACTCGTTGTGTGTTCATTTCATTTCATTTGTCGGCGCCGACGAGGGCGAAAGCAACAACGCGCAAGCAAGTTCATCATTATCATTTCAACCCATTCATCAGTTGATCATTTACTGTTTAGTAGTCTAATTCAAACAAAAGAACGCGCTTAGAAGAATTCAACTAACAAGAATAACGAACACGACAAACCAGAAAACGAGAACAACAGTTGTGGCAAACAGACAAGCCAATTGTTGAAACAAAGTTGAATTGCAAGACAAGACAACACAACACAACACAAGACAACACAACACAACACAACACAACGCAACACAACACATGAAACAGGCAATCGATCAAAATCGGCGCCGAATGAGAAATAAGATCACAGCGAGAACGATCACAAACACTCAAACAATGCGACACCAAACCAGGCGCTTCTTGGCGCCCGCACTAAGCCTTGTTATCTTAGTTGTAGCTTTTCGATCAAATGAGTTAGTTGCGGACGGACTCCAGCAGGCGCCCAACGAGCACGACCAAAGTTCCGCAATGGCAGCAAATGTGGCGGCAGGCGCGATGGGCCAGAATGGTGCGCCCATGTTGACCATGTCGGGCGAGACAAGCTCCTCGATCGAGTCGTCTGGCGCGATGAACGCGGATGATCTAATTGCGGCCGAGTCAAGCCAGTCGCCCGACACGCCCGCCGAACACAAAGCATTCACTGCAGCACAAATGATCAGACAGGTAAGTTTCAATAGTTGACAGCAATCGCGCGTCGAGACAAACACATTCCAAGCCAACGCAACTGGCCCAAACTGACCCGCTCAAATCAATTCTGTTGCATCCAAATTAAACAGGAGGGACCACAGCACATGGCCTCTGTGGCGCCCGTTTTCGTGGCTGGCCCATCGCCTCAACAACAACAACAACAGCAGCAAGCCTCGAACCAGCACCCAGTCTACCCGCAGCCTCACATGGCGGCCAGACTTCAGCCGCCGCACAAGGCCAACTTCAACCCGTTCATGGCGGCTGCCTTGGCGGGTAACTACGGCCCAGCCCAGCAACAGATCGCTGCCGCAGCTCTTCATGCTCAACAACAAGGCGGTCAGGTTGGCCCGCCGCCTCAGCAACACCACCAGCACGGCCACCATCCTCACGGCCAGCAACAACTACACCAACAACAACAACAACACCCTCACCAACACCCGGGCGCCATGCACGGCGGTCCTCACCAGCAGCAACAACATCACCAACAGCAGCAGCACCCGCAACAACAACACCAGCACCAAGCTCAACATCCGCAACAACACCAGATGATCGCTCCAGTTCAACAGCCAAGCCCGATGGCAGTGCAGGAATCAACTATTAGACACAACGTGGTGCCCGCGCCAGCTCCAGCGAGCTCAGGCCAGTTCAACGCGGCCGACTCGAACAGCATCGAGCTGAATGAAGTTGGACCACAGCCACCAGCTGTGTTGCCCCAACAACAACAACAACAACAGACTGCCGCTGTCCAGCCGAGCACCGGCTTGGTGGCCGCGTCAAGTGCCCAACATCCGGTGATTGCGGCCGCTAGCAGCTCGTCGGTGGGTGTTGGATCGTCGTCCGGGCAAGAGCCACAAGCGTGGCCGTTGCAAGCGCCAGATATTCCAAAGATTGTCAATCTCGAGGTGAAGTGCGAGAAGAACCTGATGAAGGTGAGCGTTGAGTTCGACAAGGTGTTCAACGGCGTTGTGTTCAGCAAGGGCCACTTCAATCAGGGCCAGTGCGTTCATGTTGGGCCAAACTCGAACAAGCAACAGGCGTACTTTGATATCAGCATCAACAGTTGCGGCACCCAAGGCAACACCCAGAATGGTTTGTACGGCATGGGCCAGAACACGGGAAGCGGAACATTCTTCGAGAACACGATTGTGATTCAATACGATCCGAACGTGCAAGAGGTGTACGATCACGCGCGCAAGTTGCGCTGCACATGGCACGACCAGTACGAGAAGGCGGTCACGTTTAGGCCGTTCCCAGTGGACATGCTCGACATAGTTCGGGCCGATTTTGCCGGCGACAACGTTGGCTGCTGGATGCAAATTCAAGTGGGCAAAGGTAAGTGATCTCGATTTCAGTTAGCGCGCCGCGCTTCGGGCGAACAATCATCACTTGAGGGCAACACAAGAATCGGCTTGCTCATCAATGGCGTCACGCGAGGTGGCTTCTCTGTGTGCGATAGGCGCTGGTGATAAGCCGGCAAGCTTGGCGTGCTTCGGCGAACCGACCTGGCCGAGTATCGCCCTCGGGCCAGTTTCGGCGCGAAGTGTAAACGTCGGCCTGGCCGTTCGACGCCCTCGAGCGGCCGCATTGCTCGATCGAGAAAGTTGCGTCGGGGCCACTTGTTCGATCGATTGGCCGCGCGAACTGGACAAGCGAAACTGGCAACCCACTTGTTGCGCTTGTCGCCGCTGTTCGCTCAATTCGGCCGTTGTTGTTGTTGTTGTCTTTTTTTTATTGCAGAAGATGCACTTGCTCACTTGGCTTATCTCGGCGCACATCTCTCGGCCGTACGGCGAAGAAATGGACACTCAATTAGGTCAAATATGATTTACCATTCGGACGGTGAACGATGAGAAATGATTTCGGTGAGCTTGCAGGCGACTCGAGCGTTTGCATAGCATGAGTCATGTTTATCTGGCCCACACACTTGGCGGTGGCTTGTTTGTTGGCCTGGCTCGCTTGGCCGTGCCCATCTTGTTGTCTTGCGTTGTTTTGTGTCTCTAAACAACATATCGGACAACAATAAACCACACAGACACTCGAAAGAATCGCTCTTTCACTCGGCGTGTCGTCCTGTCAGCTTGCGAAGACAGACAATCGGAGATGCGCCTTCAACTGGGCGAGTGTTTGTGTGAAATATTTGAGGAAACCAACGAACGGCCATTGTCTAGCCGGGCGCATTGTTGACTTGAACGAGTGAGCCCGTTGAGTGTTTCGAAGCTGCCCAGAGATGAAGACCTCAAAAGATTGACAGACGCTGATAAGGCGCGCTTTTGTTTTTAGCCTTTAGCTTAACGCAACAACTCAACTCGACTTGTCTTCATCGGCCGATTTCGAATCGAAGATGTTGCAACCGAAAATTCCTGCAGGATGGACGCAGATGTCTCGTCGGCAGATTGCCACTAAGACCATTGTCGTCGATCTTCACGACTGCATTGGCAGTGTCCAGCCTCTCAGATGGTTGTGTTTCGATTATTTGGCAAAAATGGAAGCTTGCATGGAAAGTGAACACTTTGCGCCGGCTCGAATGCCTCCGAGTTGGCCACTGCAACTACCTGCCAATGGCGCTTTTATTTGCATTCGAGACTCTTCATTTGGAGTGCTGCAAGAGCGAGATTGATGAAACACAAACATCCTAATGATTGTGTTCATTGTCCTGCACAACAAGAACACTGATTCAAACATTTCAAGCAAGGCAGCTTCTCTTGCTCAAGCTTGCCAGCGTCCAACATTGCTTCGTGTTGTTGTGCCAAGCTGGATTGGCCACTCGCTCGGGACACTTTTTGAATGGCAACATGATTACATGGCGGCTCGATCGGCCGCTTCCAACATCGAGCACGAATAATGATTGGCGAATGGACTGGCAAGCGACGCGCGAGCTTAAATCATGTCCAGTTGCAAGTCGCGACGAGACTTGTCCGAAGCTAACACTTTGGCCGAGGTTGAAGTTAGCAGCTTTCGGTTTGAACTGTTGCAACTCGCCGGAGCTCCTTCGTGCATTCTTTACATTTAAGGTTTGTTGCAAGATGAATGAGCCGACAGCAAGACAACAACAGCAACAACTACGAACTGCTCTCGGTCATTCTCGGCGTCGTTTGACGTCGTCATTTCACTTGCTCGTCAAGAACGAATAGTCGCCGTTGTTGCAGCCAAACTGGCCAAGAGGAAGCCAATCTGAACGCGTTGGCCATTGCAGCTGTCCATCATCTGGATCTTGAGGAGACAATCACGCGGCCTCGCTCACTCTCTTTGGTCGCTTTCTTGTCGGCCGTCATTCTTATCGGGCAAGCCTTCGGGCGAAAGTTGAGCCAACGCCGAGAAATTGGGCGCCAAGCCGCCGGTGCGAGCGCGGCTTTAGTTGCGGTTGCAATTGCGGTTCATTGACATCGCAACCGCCGTTGATTGTTACACAAAATTCAACTTCATGATGTTAATAATAACAACCGGCCGGCAGAGAGTTCTTCTTTTTCTCGCTTTGTTTAAAAGTTGAAAAGTTTGCCGCTTTTGAGAGTGCGCCGGCTGCGAAACCGGCCGCGAAACAGACACTTCGGCCTGTTCGTATGAGCTCGCGAAAGTCGCCTCACGAACACTCTCACAAACGAAACGGCCGCAATCAAAATGGGCCGACAAGAAATCGCCACAAACGAACAGCCGGCCTTTCGTGTCGAGCTTCTGATCTCGAACGACGTTGCAAAGATAAGATGCGAGCAGATTAACATCGCCCGCAAGACGCATTCCAAGACGGCTCAAGTCATTGTCTTGATGAGCGAGCGGTCGAAAGGATAAGCGGTCAAACAGTTGTTGCGGACTTTGAGGTGGCTCGGCGGCAAGTCGGCTGGCCACACGCAGCCAACAACAACTTCAGCGCAAGTGTTGCGCCGCAATTGGACCAGTTCGTCTGGCGGCACTCGCGACTGTTGCAGGTTAATTAGCGCAGAACGAATCGATTGTCTTGGCGAGGCAACGAGAAATAACAGTGGCGCTCTTGTCGCGTGATTCAAAGAATCCAGACAACCGACTTTGAGTGTGATAATTGACAAGCGAAAGTTGGCGCGAGATTCCGGCGCCGAGCTCGCATGTGGCCGATTGGAAATGGGCAATCACGCAACATTTCATTCGGGCAGGTTGCTGAGAAGCGCGACGAAAGACGACGTTAGACTCGCTTCTGTTTGGGCCAAATGTGAGATGTTCGTCGCCGTTGTCAAGTTCGACTCGGATGGCAAAACCTGCTAAACTTGATGCAAGCGATTTATGTTTTGCGTCCTCAATGCGCTCAACCTGGCCGACTTTGCTGGCCAAACTTATGGCGCTCAAATCGAGTCGCGCCATGATTCCTCCCGGCCGAATTGAGCAGCCCCCCGTAATGATAGTTTGATTAGTCTCAGTTTGCCAAAACTGCCGGTGAGCAAGCAGCTGGGCAACTTGAAGGCGGCCAACATCAGAGATCGCCCACTTGTTGCATGCAGGCGCTGCGCCATTATTTGGCTTCTCCTCATCCACCGGCGGCGACCCTTGACTTTTGTCGGTCGTGATCTTGAATGCGCCCGTCCAGCGAGCTAATCGCATTTACGTGGGCTGCATTGCCAATTGAGCTCGATGGCAAAGCGAGTTTAATTTGCGCCGTCGTTTGTTTAGCTCAGTTTAGGGCGCATTGAAAGATTCAAACCCATCATTGGACGCCGGCGAATGAGGAGCAGTTCTCGCGAGACAACCGAACAGGCAATCTTGATTCAATTTATTATTCGCCCTCGTCTTTCTTCGTTGCTCGTCGGCGTGTCTCGACAAACAAACAAACAAACAGACAAGCAAACGAACGAACGAACAAACAAACAAACAAAAGAGGCACACAAGCGAACATTCATCAATCGAGATAGGCCACACTCACACAGACCTGGCCAATGGACGCCCGTTTGTGTGTCCATTTGGTTGCTTTCAGATGCCAAGACGAGTGCAAAAATATTCGACCGACGCCGCCGGGAGTTGGATGATATCAAGCAATTGGCTTGACTTAATTAGTGCCGAGCGCATTTCTCTCATGTATTCGTCCAGTTGCAAACAGTTACAAGACACATGCAGCTCTAACTGTGTGTTTGTCTTGCTGTTTGGCTGGCTTGGTGCCGGCGTCAGTGCGCCGAAAGATCCGGCTCACACGCCAGGCCGCACGAAAAGAGAACTCGCCGCCGTCCGATTGGAATCTAATGGACTTCACCTAATTTCTCGTTGGCTGGACGCTTGAACAGAGCTGCAATGTGAACTGAGCTCACTGTTTGGCCGACAAACACGCACAAGCTCAATGAAACACTCGAGAGCTTGGTCTCAATTATGGTTGAGCCCGCCGAGAAGCGAGCCACAATAAGCGTTGACAAAGAGCGCTCTCACTGATGGGCTCGTCCGGATCGATCATGATTCATGATTGTCTCCTTGATGCACCAATTCGGCTCGAAAGTGGTATTGGCCTGTTGCAGGCCACTTTTTCATGTTGTTGCTGCAACACTCAAACACACTGGCCGGCATTGATGGAGTGCAAAAAAGCGGCGCCAACTCAAGCGCACGAAGAGACGCTTGATTGAACCGAAAGACGCAACTCAAGCCAAATGTTGGGCATCAATCATTTGGCATTGTTTTCACTTGACGAACATCATCGTTCGTTTACATAGCCCAATTGGCCAAACTTGAAACATTTGCTCTCGAGCGTTAAAAACTAACTCCCAACACAACTCTCCCCAAACGCAACTCAACCACGACCGCACTCAACAGGACCTTGGGCAAGCGAGGTGGCCGGAATTGTCAAGATTGGCCAGACGATGACGATGGTTTTGGCCATCAAGGACGAGGAGAACAAGTTCGACATGCTTGTCAGAAACTGTTTTGCGCACGATGGCAAACGTGGCCCAATCGAGCTGGTGGACAAGAGCGGTTGCATAACGCGCCCAAAACTAATGAGTCGCTTCACAAAGATCAAGAACTTTGGCTCGTCGGCCACCGTTTTATCCTATGCCCATTTCCAGGCGTTCAAGTTCCCTGACTCGATGGAGGTCCACTTCCAGTGTACAATTCAGATTTGTCGCCACCAGTGTCCAGAACAGTGTGCCGCAGGACCAAACGTGATCGGAGGCGCAGGCAGTCCGGCTAGCGAGTCCTACAGCGAGTCGACCATTTCGGGCACGTTCAATATTCACGGTAGCAACAACCAGGCGGCTGCCGCGAGCGCGGCCAACTCGGCCGACTCGATGCACCTGCGCAAGTACGGCTCGCCCGCGCTTTCCCGTGAAAGGCGTGACCTGAACCCAGCCCATCGACGCTGGTCAAATGGATCTCATCACAATCAGCACCAGCGCGTTAAGGCGCTAACGCAAAGCGTTGGCTTGAACAGAATCATTCAGGTGGTTTTCAACTGGCGATCTTGCGTTTGCCGTGCAACGCGGCGACCAAGCATCAGGCCAGCCGGCCCCGGTTGATGGCGTCGCTCCGGAAGCGCCAGAGGCCAGCCAGTTGACTCGGCTCGACTTGGCCAACAATCAAATCTGTATGTCGTCCTATAACTTTGTTCTGGCGCTCGTGATGCTGGTGCTTATTTTGCTCTGCTCCTGCATGCTTGCAATCAGTCTCTATGTACGCCAAAGGAGTTTGTTGGCGGCGGCGGGCGGCAAAAAGTTGCTCGCAAAGCAGCCAAGCTCGCCGAGAACAACTAGCTCAACTCTAAGCAAACTATTCGCTGGCGTCGGCACATCAAACCGACTAACGAGCGACCCAAACAACACTCACCAATGCCACCAGGCGGCAAACCAACACCACGTGCCAACCAACCACCATTACGCAACACACAATAGCAACCAGTCATACTATCATGCAGCCAATTAGATGCTCAAACTAGACAGAATAAGTAGCGCTAGTCAACGAGCATTGGCGGCTGGCGACAATCATTCCAAATCGGGCCTCATCAATCAACAATGGGCCTGCATTGTGTTTGAGCGGGCCGTTCAACGAGAAAGACAACGTTGCAAAGACAACAAAGATATTTATAAATTAGCGTGTAAACTTAATGAGGGTTAAATAAAGCAAACAGTGACGAGTCGCTCTCGGGCATTTAAAAAGTTCGTTCGAGGTTGGTTTGTTGAGCATAATGATTTGGTCTGATTTTGAGCAACCAATTAGAGAAAACGATAGACAGAAAGAAGTCGAATCAACAAGTGCAATACGTGCTCACAATAGCGAACACGTTTATTTCACGTTTATTTCTCTGGTGTTCCAAATCGGCAAAGACAAAAAGAAACAAGTTTTAAAATGGTGGTTTGGTTTATGAGTCATGAGTTTTTTACGACAACTAGACGTTTGTCTCGTTCGTTATCAGACCGGCCACTTCTTCTTCGTCCCCTTCGTCGTCGTCTTCCTCTGGTATTATATAACTCGCCTTTCCGTCCACCACTTTGAGATCTTCGTCGTCTCTCGAGTCGTCGTCGATTGTTTCATCGGCCTGATTTGGTCTACCATCACTTTTGCTCGTATAGGTTGTGCTACAATAACCTGGACGTTGTTCGCACTCATCATAAGTGTTGTTTGTGCTTGTTCTCAGTTCGCCCTCGTCAAACATTTGGTGTCTATTGATAAGCTTTGGGCCAGAAACATAGGACGACGGCGCCCCAATCTTCGCTAGGCCGACAAAGGTAGCTAATCCTGTCCAGCAGTGAACCATTTGGTACGAGAAGCAATCTGAGAAAGGCAATGGCGGGAACAACCGCGATTGTGAGAAATGTCATCGCCAAGCCAAGTTTAGTCGACCAGCCTGGCAATTGGTAGTCTCGATAGTTGAGCGGCGGACAGTCAGTCAGACAAAATAGAAGCACGGCAAACAGGACGCTTGGCGTGAGATATCTCCACATAAAATACCAATAGGCGCGCGACGGAAACAGTTGCCTGTGAACACTGATCATGTCATCGATGTCCTGGATGAAATTTTCCATTCCATAAACCCAAGCAATCGCAATCAATTCCAAAATTCCAATAAACATTCCACTTAGAGTGCCAGCAAAGGCGTCAAAGATTTGCATCAAATAGAATCCGTTGCCAAGGCACATGGCGAGACCTAGCAAAAGCATGACACTGCAAAGGATGGCCAACACTAACGGCCGGCGGTATCTTAACTTGTGGGGCCAGGTGTCTATGATTGTGGTAAGTACAGTTTTCCATCATGGTGAGTTGGCTTGTGAGACCAACGAACAATAGCGTGGCAAAGAAGATGAGCGAGTTCAAATTGGCCAGAGGAAGTTGGGCAAGTGTTTCGGGAAAGACGAGAAACACCAAACCAATACCGGAGTCGGCAACTTCGCTCAGTTTGATTCCGCTGTATTGGCTCATATAGCCGAGTGTGGCAAAAGTTAAGAGGCCGACAGCGAGCGAGGTGGCATAGTTCAGTGCAACAATTAGCATCGTGTCCGAGTGGAAGTTGTTATGAAATTTGTTCATATTTGCAAGCGTTATAATGCCACCCCAACACGGGGACAACGAGAAAAATACTTGTGCAATGGCATCGGACCCAAATATCAATGTTCTGAAGTCGGTCCCACTCAAATGTAAAGTATTGCGCAATACCGAGACTGGCGCCGGGCAGTGTTACTGCTCGCATAAACACAGCAAATAGGCTCAGATAGGGAATGATCAGGCTGGCCAGCACAAGTGAGCTTGACGTGATTGGACGAACATTCTTGAATAACACAGTAAACACCAACGACCAGATTAAAACCAGACACAGCGCTTGAGTCCAATTGAGCCCGTCTAGTGTGTCGAGCGAGCTTGATATTTGGAGCACATTGTTGTGAAAGTACTCGTTTGCGGGCAAGTTCACCTCGTTGGTTGTGTTGATAATTTTGTCAAAGGTCGATGTCGAGTTGGTGCAATTTCCCACCGACAAAATGGTGTTGTTGGCATTGACTAGCTCTAGATTGCCGCGTTCATCGGGCACCGAAATGGTTGAACAGTTGCTTGAGGCGCGATTTATCAGAGGCTCGTCGGAGTTTAAAAAGCAGGTTTGTGTGTTCCAACTGTTGGTGCAACTCGTCCAGGGCAACGGGCCAAATGTAAGCGTGGCAAACAAATAGTGCAAAATCCAAGAGTTGACTAGATTGTAATAGATTGCGATCAGGGCTGAGATGAGACACATCGAGTAGCCAATGCCTTCGAACGCGGGCGAAATGCGCCATATCGTGATTGGGCCCTCGTTGGCGTACTGGCCAAACGCCAGTTCCATGAGAAAAAGCGGTACACCCACAACCACGATGATCAAACTGTAGGCAGCGAGGAAGGCCCCGCCGGCGTGCTTGAAGCACAGATAAGGGAAGTGCCACAAGTTGCCCAATCCAATTGCGTAACATAAAGCTGTTCCAATGAATTGCAACTTGGCCAGCCAAACGCTCGAGGCGTGGCCAACGTTGAACATGGCCCCATCGTCGTATTCGATGTCCTCGTTGGTCACAATGAGCTCTGGCACGTCAATGATGGTTGGAACAATGAACTGGGACGAGGAATCCATTGCGAAACAGACGAAGAGTGATACAATTTGTTGGTCTGGCCGATGGGCTACTCTAACGGTCTATGGTCGACAACAGGCCAGCTGGTGTTTGATGGGGTTTTCGTGGTTTTTTGCGTCGTCCTAGTGAGCGGTTGGTTTATGACGGCCACTAATATTTCCGTCATATTCGTAAAAGGTCAAAATGGTTAAAAACAATGCGCGAGTGCGATGAGAGACGATAATAAAATGCGATCGAGTTGGATTGAAACAATAATAAAATGGCAAACAATGCCATTTTCTCAAGAACTTCCATGCCCGTTCACTGCAGCTGATCTTGCTGCGGTGAAATATGAAGCCCCTCTCTCGATGGAAGTCTCTTTGGCGATAAAGACAAGGCGGTGCATAGGGTCGCGCGCACTCACAAGCAATGGACAACATTTCGTTGCGCAACATTGATGCAGCGCCTCTCTCATTCTCCTAATGGCCTACAGATGGCGCAACTAATCTGCAGTCAGGCTTCAATTGATCTGCCTTGTCTCATCAACCAACCAAGCTGATAAACTCTTCACCAACTCGTTAAGAAGCGCTGTCCAGACGTTAAACTTGTTGTAGCTGACTTACAGCAGCTAAACCAAAACTACTCGTCGTCGAACGCAATCCACAGCGTGATTGATCCTCGGGAAACCGGTCTCGAGAGAAGCGAGTGAGCGCGGCACCAGTCAGCTAGTTGTTACGCAACCAAACGCACGTCAATTCCAATTCGTACCGGTCTTTCCATCTCAACCAAGATATTTGCTTTCGTGGAGTGTGAGCGCGTGCGTCTAATAAGCCATCTGGCAATGGTGGTGACAAATTGTTATATTGGTTACCTGCTCACGCCCGGCCAGTTTGGTGTGGATTGCTCGTACAAATGTATCAACAACAAATTGATTTGGCCGGATTGAAACACTCGTTGCGCGTGGCCAACGACATACGCCAATTGGAATGGTAACGTAACCAATTGGAATCTCATTACATTGAGCCAATTCTCATGCTGGCCAGTGCAGTTGGTCTCCTTGCGAGCCTGGGGAAAGTTTCAAGGTGGCGATGACAAGGAATGTAGCCAAACGATTTGGCAAAACAGAACTGTAGCGCTACCACATATTTGCCATAAATCAAAGTGCGCTTTGAGATGTGAGATTTGGAAAATTACTCCCCAGCTCAACTGGTTAGGATGTTGGCGCTACAATGTAACTAGATTGATTGTTGCCCAACTCAAACTGTCGTCTCGAATTGGAATGGAAACGAGCAATAATCAGTTTAGAAGCGAGAACTAGCCATCGTGTCAAGATAGGAACAAAATTAGCGTTTATTGCCGTCGAGCTGATCAGTTTCTTGAGTTCGACTCTACTCACGTGAGAGTCGGCGTTCAAATTTTGACTATTTGGATTGTCTAGTAACCATTGTAGTTGTTCTTTCGGCCTCCGTGTTGTTGGTAACGATTCTGGTGGGCGTTGTTGTTGGCCTGTCCATAGTGACTGGAGCCATGCGCCGTTGCACGGCCATTTCCATAACCGCCATGCTGCTGCTGCTGCTGTTGCTGATAAGCGGGTCGTGATTGGTACTTGTTGGCCGACATTAAAGCCACTGCCTTGACTGGGCGCATATAGTGGGTTGCTTGTGTGTTGTGGTATTGGCGGTTGGCCGGTGCGCTGTAGTGTCTTGCTGGAGCGCTGCCACAGTATCGGCCGTGGCAACCGTTGTTGGCTGGACGTCTACGTGCTGGCGCCATGCCGTAACTTCTTGGGTAACGTTGTTTGTGCTGGCTGGCTGCTGGCGGGTGACGAGCGTATCCCTTGTAGTGGTACATGCCAGGGCCGCCATAGACCACTGGCCTAACCGCGTACGAATGGTAGGGCCCATAAGGGCTCTGTGCAGCTTGCTTGTTACAATTGTAACCCTGACATCCGGATGCGCTTGGATAATGGCTCAGAGAGGCACCGTACTGGCTTCCGTGTGAATTGGCGCCATTGTTTCCATATTGGTTGGCTTGTACCAAGACTAATGCGCTAACAACTGCCAAAGTGGCACAGGCAAACACCTAATTTTGTGTGATTGGCATTTTGGTTTGCTTGCTTTGTTAATTGTTGTCGACCATTTTGCGTGTTGCACTTTTGTCTTCTTATCAACTCTCGGTTTAATTTACACTCTTCAACCGGTCACAATTGCAACAACTTACCTTTGAGTATTGCATAGCTACTGAATTTGTTTATTTGGCACTTGCGTATGATCTAGATTGATCTATTCGATGGATTGGTTTCAGTCGATATTGATGGTTGCGGTGCGTGATTGTTGATGTTGAGATTTCGCCTACGTCTCGCTTTTATACTAACTAACAAGTGATGTTCGTTCAAGCGGACGAACAGCTTAATTTAAAGATGAGATACACAACCGTCCCTTGTTGCCAGCGAGATCTAGAGCCTAGTGACGCACTACTCAAGCCTTTCCAAGCGAACGGCCCTGTTGGGTAGCTGTTTGTGTGTGCATGTGTGGCCAGCTATCACAAGAGATAAATTGAAACCAACAAAGTCTGGCGCCTACCGAGACTACTTGATACAAATCGTCGCTGATCGCAAGCACAACAGTATCCTCAGCTGTTCAAGCACCGGCAGCCAAGTCGAGTTGTTGCTTGTGTTGGGTTTAGATAAAAACGGGATGTTAAGATTTGCTTCGTCGTCTGGCGCGGCGTCTCTTTCTCTTTCCCTATCCGTCTCTCTATCTCGGTGTCCGTTTCGCTCAGTGACACCTACCAAGCTCATAAAGTGCCGCGACAGTTACTTGATTGCGTCGTTTTAGTATCTGAGAGGGCGAGAAGAGACAGAGATAGAGATAGCGAACAATATCGCAAGTGTGATGCACCACTCACCACCACCAGACGTTGGTTTCGTTTGGTGGATTGCAGCCACAATCTTTAGGCCAATAATCAATCCAGTTCTATCTGTGTTCACGTATGTCGCTTGAATAATTCAAGCGTTGAATTTCTAAGCTAAAGCCTAAAACGGGAAACCAACTAGCTCAAGTCAACAACCTAGTCGAGTTTCAGTGATTCTCAAGTTGATCTTTAGCAAATTTGTCAGATGATTTAGTTTTGGCTCAATACCAACAAATGAAGTCACTCAACAAATACAACAAGCCGTCCAATAAGAGCAACAATTAAGTTAATGGGCGAACACAGTAACCATTTGTCGCTTTTGGTTGCACTTGAAATATAGATAGGCATAGAGATAACATCAGTGTATGTTCGCTTGATGATGACGACGACGACGACGACGACGATGATGATGATGATGATGATGATGATGATGATTTGTCCTTGTGGTTCAAGTCTTCAAATGGAGATCTAGATTGATGCGATTTGTTTTGAACGGGTGCCAAATGGATTGTTTGCGGGCATTCAAAAATGCTACCGGTCCCTTATCAATACCAAATAAACAAGATGCGCCCGTCAGTGTTTCTGTCATTGAAAATGATCTTTTTGACATCTTCTCACCTCGTCGACATTTGTTTGATTCTAATCGAAATCTCGATTGAATTCGTTGAAATCCGGCACAGATCTGTGCGGCAAGATGAATCACCTGGCTGCTGCTGCATCAACTTTTCTTGAACTCCGCCACGCATCTTGCACCATAAAAGTTGCACGCCGCTTCAGGATTGCACTGGCGCTCACAGCAACAGCAAACACGATCTCACTCAATTATTATCCAAGGTCGACGTTTTTTTGTCGAGTATCCAATGTCGAGTATTATGGACTCCCAACATGGCGAACTACAGAAAGCCCGAGATGAACTCCAGAAGGTCAATGCAGCCATTCAGGAGACAAATGAACAACTCAAGTACTTCAAGAAGAAAAAGAAAGAGCTCGAGGAACGCGTGGCATCACTCACCGAATCCTATGACAACTCATTCGCCGAGAAACAATCCTTTCCTTGGGCAGCTGAAATCCACGACAGGCTTGTCAATGTATTTGGTCTTCAAGCGTTCAGAGGACTACAAGAGACTGTCATCAATTGTACTATGAGCAAAAAGGATTGCATTTATGTCGCGGCCACTGGCAGCGGTAAGAGTCTCGTATTCCAGTTGCCGGCATTGGTTGATCCCGGTATAACCCTGGTCGTTTCTCCTCTATTGTCTCTTATGGAGGATCAGGTAAATCAACTAGATCTCTTAGGTATTCCTGCTGTTGTTCTCAATTCCACCACAAGCAAGGAGGACGCGAAACGAGCCCATTTGGCCATGACCGACACAAATTCTATGCTGAGACTTATATATGTGACACCTGAGAGACTCGCCAAATCAAAATATCTCATGTCCCAAATACAAAAAATGTATGAGATGGGGACGCTTTAGTCGGCTCGTTATCGATGAAGTACATTGTTGTAGCGAGTGGGGCCACGATTTTAGGAAAGATTACAAGCAATTGCATATTTTTAAACGAGAGTTTCCAAACACACCGATATTGGGACTTACAGCCACGGCAACACCAGCCGTGATCAGTGATATCAAAAAGATCCTCTGCATTCCTCGGAGTATAATCTATAAGGGTAGCTTTTATCGACCAAATCTATATTACGAAATTCGTATCACATCTAATAGAGACAGTGTCAATGATATCCTGAAGCTGATCAATGAAAAGTTTGCCAACAAAACTGGAATAATCTATTGTCTTTCCATAAAAGAAACAGAAGAAGTAGCAAGCAAATTGAGTAGCTTTGGTCTGAGTTGTCAGGCGTACCACGCTCAGCTGGATATACGACTCAGGAGTAAAATTCAGAGTGATTGGTACAATAATCGGTGTCAAGTGATAGTCGCAACAGTTGCATTTGGTCTCGGTATCAACAAGATGGATGTTCGCTTTGTGATTCACTATACCATATCAAAAATCACTTGAAAACTATTACCAGGAAACAGGCCGAGCCGGTCGAGATGGTCAACCCGCTCATTGTATTTGCTATTTCAGGTTCGCTGATGTATTCCGAGCAACGGCGCTCACTTACACGGAGCCTAACGGCAAAGCTCACGTATATGATGTTTTATCTTATTGTTTGAACCGGCGTTTATGCAGGAAAAAACTTATTGCCGAGCATTTCGTTGACAACATCAAGAGGGAGCCAAGCGACACCTCTTGTTGTGACAATTGCCATGCACAAGTCGAGATCTACAAAGATGATTTCATTGATGCCAGTGATTGGTTGGACAACTTGTTGGAGATTTTAACACAAGCCGAGATGATCAATGAAAAGATGACCTCAAACAAGCTCATTGACGCTTGGATGCAAGTGAAAGGGCCAAAAAAGCTTCGGCTTGAAAATATAGTTCGGCCAACATTGACTAGGTGCGATTGTGAAGTGGTCGTTGGTTCGTTACTCTGTCAGGGTTATATTGAGGAATACTTTCACATAACTCCTTATAACATAATATCTTACCTCGAGCCAGGTCAGCGTGGTAAGCTGTATCGTGCTGGCAAAACGGAGGGTCCAAAGATCCATAGAATGTCTTTTGAGTCACTGGCTGTTTGGAGCTAATGAAGGCCGCCCACACATTGACACCGTCTAGAGCTAGCTTGTTGTATAAAAAGTAAACATACACACAATCCTTGTCAAAGATTGGCAAGCTGTGGTGAAACGACAGCAAAGGCACAGCTTCTTTTCATCATCCACTCTATGCGCACGTTCGAATATGTTGTTGAAATTAGTCGCGAGACCAGTTGATCACACGGTCTTCTAGAGAAACAAGGGGAGGAAGCAAGCACGTTAGCTGGCGGCAGTCTTAAGTGAGAGTGAGTTGGTTGTCTCAAGAGTTCTCTTCTGGCAATCAATTCGTGATAGATGAACGAGTGAGCTTTAAGAAGTTGAACTTGTGAGAAACTGGCTGACAGGACTATTAACCTTGTCGCCGTCATATGATCTATCTCTTCCTCGTCCAGATTGCAATCTAACTCCTGGATTAGACTCTTGCCAATTGTGTGGAGTGTTTTCTTCGACAAGCACTTTAAACTCCACAGGAGACTTTCTTTTGTTTCTTCGTCAACGAACATTGTTTATTTGTCTTTTGCGTTTTTGGTCTTCCTTCGTTCAAGTTAGTCGAACTTAACCTTGTCGAACAGGTGCGAATTATTCTCAGGTGAGTGCTAGAGCTTGTTGAAGACGTCAGACGTTTTACAACCGAGAAGGTTGGCTGGTGGTTGTGTGATATTTCACGCGCAAACGTAGATCGCCAACATTAAAATTGAGCTGGAAGATTTTTACAAGTGGAAAATTTTACTGGACATTGGAAGTTGTTCATTGTGCTCGTGCAAGAGTTGAAAGAAAAATCCAAGTTAACTTATGCTAATATTGGACAAGAATACAACACTAGAAGAATACAATGAAAAACCAATCTATCGTTATAGCTTTAGGTAAGTGTTGCAACAAGATGACTTCTTAGACCAGATTTAAGATAAGCCAACTCTGGCCGGAAGTAGTAGACTAATCATCGCTATGAATCAATTTTATCAGTGGTGGTGCTGGCGTCGTCAATCGCATCGCTTGTGACCATTGTTCAGGCGGCAAAGAGTTGTCATCTTCGTGAATTGGATCTTTGTTTGGCCTCTGTTCTGGTGTTTGCACAGTCGCCTCAAAATAACAAAGTCACAGAGAACGATATAAACAAGCAGTGTCACTATTTTGGTGACACAGAAAATTGTTTCAAAAACTACACCAGCGTATGCGCAACCAAAAGCCAGCGCCTACTAATTGACTTTGTGTCTGATGGAGTGCTGCAGACATTCAAAGATTATTGCACACCCGGGAACGAGATCAGGAGATTGACCATCAAACATGGCGAATGCTTAAATCTGCAACGAGCGAAGACAAACAAGTGTCTCATCGACCTCCAAGCGGCCATCGAACGAACAACACAGGACTCCAGAAATTGGAAGGATCGTCCAAAAACTCTTTGTTGTGCCTATGATAGGTATAGGTCGTGCATGTTCAATATCATCGAGCCAGCTTGCGGTCGTGAGGCCGTTGATTTGGGTGAAATTTTTGTCAAATCGCTATTCTCGCGTGCCGTACAAGTCACATGCTCCAGATACAAACATACCAGTTCAGTTTGCAAGACTGTCCTCCCACCGAAG
This sequence comes from Bromus sterilis, assembly GCA_950022295.1. NCBI lineage: Eukaryota > Viridiplantae > Streptophyta > Magnoliopsida > Poales > Poaceae > Bromus > Bromus sterilis. Next base: position 271,624,847 of record OX465601.1, read on the forward strand.
GGCACCATACCTAAGGGGCCACGTTCAACATCTGTCATTTCAAGATTGATGTCAACCATAACAGGAATTCAGTAATCAGCTCGGTGTCAACATTGAGTATCGACTCACCAAAATTCTGGACACTCTAGACCTAGCGTTTAGTAAATAAATATAAAAAATCTGCTTGAGGTTTATTCGGTTTGAAATTCTACAAGGATACTGGCCTATTAGATCCTTTCTTCTTGTTACGCTTGATTGGTTTCATAGATCTTGTCGCCTATTACCAGGCTCCACTTTAACCGCTTCGACTTCGAATACAAGAGTTGCCCCAGGTGGAATAGTTGGAGGCGAACCGGTGTCACCGTAGGCCAAATGAGAAGGTATGATCAGTTTCCTTTTTTCACCTGCACAAATGCCCAACAAACCCTGATCCCAACCCTTGATAACTTGACCAACGCCAAGAGTGAATACCAATGGCTGGCCACGAGTATAACTATTGTCGAACTCTGTGCCACCGTCTTTGAGCGTTCCTTTGTAGTGCATGTGCAATGAGTCCCCTTTGACAGCCTGGCGTTCACAATTTTCGGCCCTCTTCTTGATGCCAATGTGTAGTTTACCGGTTGCCACCTCTCTGGGCTTTTCTTCTGGCATCTTCGGAAGACTATTCAAAATTTCGTCCTTGTATTCCATCTTTGCGCCGCCAGTATTGCTATCCAACGAGGTATCATCGTCCTCTGTGCCAGAATTGAGATCCGCTCTGGCAATGGCGACACAAAAGAAAAGTACTATTATGACTAGATTGAGTTTTATAAACATCTTGCTGTGGTTCATATTGCGAATGTCGATGTTACGTAATAAATTTTGTAAATAAATTACTATCAAAATGGTTTGTTCAGTTCGGGTTGAATTGAGACTTTCACAGAGGATGGCTCTTATTGAGCAAACATTTTTGCTCTTCCGTGCAAATTTTCGCTCATCACTGGAAAGTGTCTCTATTCACGTGCGCGCTTACGTTCATTCGTAAGTCAGATGAATTTCTCTCCAAAAGTGTACGATATACACGCGAAGGAAATGTGCGATTTTTAAATTTACTCATATTGCAGTTGCTTTTTATTTTTGTTGATATAATTTCATTCCAAGCTGAGACACATTTATGTGTACGAAATTTTGATTAAAATCACCACTAGTATATATCTCACCCGTGATAATGAATCTGTGCCACTGTCATGATTCATGAACCTGACGCAGCGTTGATTATTAGGAAGTCGCTCAGGGAGTCATCGGCCGAAGCGGGAGATGCGTCAGCATAAGATTCAGCTGACTCGGGTGATTGTTGTACTGGTTGCTGTTGCTTTGGCGGCGATACTAGCTTCGATAGATCGAAATCATTCTTGAGGTATGAGTAAATGTTGATAGCATGCTCAATGAAACTATTTAAATCTGTTGCCAATTTTGGGTCGATAAAATGTAAGTGGATATCGGTGCCATCCAATCTGTTCGCCATGACGAGATCTCGCTCACGGCGTATCATCGACAAACAGAGTGATAACACGAATATCTCTGTCTCAGTGAGTTTGTGCCTCAAAGAATCTGCTTGATTTGGATCAACAGATAGCGCGAAAGGATTATCATTGTTTTGGACTGGTTGCTCTGTAATTGCTTTGGGTTGCTTATCATTTGCTCCACTACCATCGTCCATGTCGATATCAGTGGTCAGCTTGTCCATTTCCTCTTGTAGAGTGCAACGTCGTGCAACACACCAAATCGTGTCCCAAAGGAACAGAACATTACTGTAGTCATCCTCGTCTTCTTTCATGAGTTCTCTCTTGAATTGGCAAACTATTGCCCTGAAAGCAAAGAAACAATTTGACGAATCATTCTCCTCCAAGTACTGCGCGAAGACAGGATCAGTATTCCGGACGAGCTCATATAAACAGCTTAGCTGGAAATGGATTGTCTTTTGTGTGAGCTCAAAGTTTCGTCTAAACAATTTCATCACTTCTACGAATACCCAGAACGATTTAACGAGATCACCATTGTACATATATAATATTGGTCCAGCTATATCAGACATGCCCTGAACATAACCAATGTCGAAATCATACATCATATAAGTCATTAATAGGTTGGTCAGGTTGCATAAGTTCTGTGGCTCCTCCGCATAGAAAGGATGAAGTCTATCGCATCTGATAACATCTCTCTCAATTAGTGATTTTCTTTCCCGAAAGGTTGCGAATCTCAACTCTTGATCAGGCAGTATCGCGATCCATTGGGCATGATAGGCTTCATACAAATTCTTCAATTCACGCCAGCGTGAATTGTTGGCTTCGTGTTCAACAAACATGTAAGTCATCTCGCCATTGGGACCGGCAAATTTCTCAAACTTGCCTCTGTGCATGATGAGCCCGAACAAGTATGGCCACAAGGCTGCTCTGAGTTGGTTGCAAGCCATGCTACCAGCAAATATTCTTTCAATGAGCTCGAGATCGGTGGCTGATTGTCTAAATTTACTTTCGTACTCCTCGATGGTTAGTGGATCTAATCTACCACGCTTATTCGAGGCCTCGATGGGTGGTATCACTGGTATCGGTGACTGTTGTTGATTTGTTGCGCCATCGGCATTACTAGCCTGCGTGAGTGTGTCGGACAAATCATGGTGAGCCGCAAAGGTGTCCATCTCTTGCAATACCGGTGTCTTACTAGGAGTTAGTGAATGTCGATTCTGATTTAAGATTCGTGCTATGCTCTCATCACCTCTCGGTATTTTACGCTTGTTATTGTTGCCACTAGCGTGCCGAACAAACTCGTCAACATTATTTATCAGTTCATAAGGATTCCGAACAAGATTTGCAACCTGACTAAAACTAGTTAGCGTGGTCACAATGGGTTGATTATATAGTTGACTTAAATAGGTCCCGTCTCTTGATGGATACTTGAGTTGATCCTCTTCGAATCGGGTCATGGTGGCAATGGTTTCTGGTCGTCTACTGTTTTCATCAGTAGTTGAGCTGCCGCCGACCTGCGGTTGCCGACTTTCTGTTTCCCGATTGTCAGGCTCACTCATTTTGGCCTGATTCAAATTAGATTGACAAGAACTATATTAAAATTAAACAATAGATTGAGCTATCTTGAATAATTAGATATCGCCGTAACGAATGGGTCACAGCGAACAATGAGTGCAAATGCAATGTTGTTGCGTTGTCGACAATGAGAAACGTAAACACTTTTTCTGGACACACCCAGAGGATTTGGTCGAGATTTAGACGCTGAAACTGCGAGAAAATTCGTCAGAAATAACGCGCTTTTCTTAGACGCCATTCGGTCTCGTAATTTTGAATTATCATCTTACTGTGATTTGCAGGTTATTATCTCGTCTTATGTGCCATTGTTTGAACTTAATAAGTATTAAAATTCATACTCTCTAGTTAGAATTGTTATCAAATTACCAGTTTGTGACTATACTGTTTGTAGAATGGACTCGCCAGGGTCTGAGGACAAACAGACGGGAGATGAGGAGTTTGATTGGAAGTCAATCGATGCTGAGGAAGTCGATGTCAATCTAAACCACTTTAGAATACGTTCCATCGGCGACATCAGTCACCTGATCAAGGTTGAAGTGATATCTTTCAGGAACAATCTAATCAACGACATCGAGAACTTGCAGCCATTGACAAGATTGCGCGAACTCGAACTTTATGATAACCAAATAACTGTGATAAAAAATTTAGATTCTCTCGTGAATCTTGAAATATTAGATCTTTCTTTCAACCGTATCAAGAAGATAGAGAATTTGAACAAGCTCGTGAATTTGAAGAAACTCTATCTCGTCAATAATAGAATCGAAAAGATAGAGAACCTGGAGGCGTTAATTAATTTAGATATGTTGGAGCTTGGTTCAAATAGGATAAGGAGAATTGAAAATCTGGATACTCTTGTTAATGTCAAAGAATTGTACCTTGGTAAGAATAAGATATCGCGCTTGGAGAATCTTGACAAATTGACCAACTTGGAACTATTGAGTATTCAAAGTAATCGTATAACTCGTGTTGAGAACCTCGAACACAATACAAATCTGACACAGTTGTATATGAGCCACAATGGCATAGAGAAGATTGAAAATCTTGAATGTAATACACTTTTGGAAACATTGGATTTTGCAGAGAATAGGCTCAATACAATTACAAATATTGGTCATTTGAAAAGCCTTGAAGAGTTATGGTTGAATGATAACAAGATAGATGATTGGTCTCATGTGGATGAACTCAAGCAGTTGCCGAAGTTGAAGGCTGTCTATTTCGAAAGGAACCCTATCCAGAGCGATGTCATGTACAGAAAAAAGTTAATGCTTATCGCACCCACATTGACAGAAATTGACTCCGTACCATGCAAATGATTCAACCAGTTAACCAGGATTTCCAAAATAAAGGTTTTTAATGTAGAGGTCATTTGACGGTTACTTAGATTCTTTCATTGCATGTCACATGCTTCCCTTGTGGACATGGTCCCGTGAACTCGCCTCCTTGAGTCGTAATTCGCAGGCAGACGCGCTCGGGTCTGGTTGAGAGCTGCGTGACCCAGCCATCTTGACCGAAGGTCAGTGACACATGGGTGTCGGCGGATCCTCCAGGGGGCGGCCGCTTCTTTGTTTTCAATTGGACACGCACTGGTTGAGCGCGGGTACAAGGCGGCACCAGTGTTGAGGGAAACATGTGGAACTCATTGAGCATTAAGAGCAAGCTTGAGTTAGGCCTACAACAGGTGCAGTAGTAGTTGTGGCGGCGACGGCGGCTATTGTTGTGTGTCTAGAACATTCGACCGAGTGTGTTTGTCGGCCTGTGCCTGTGTCTGGCTGCTAATCCAATGGGCACCAGGCAGCCCGAACCAAAAGGTTTCGCCGCGATGATTTGTCTTTTCGGCCGGTATGGTGCGCTCTAGTCGCGCTAATGAGGAGCACTGGGCCAGGTTGACCGCTGCCGTTTGCAAGAGGTTGTGGTGATGGTCGTGGCGGACTGCTGAAGAAGAAGACGACGACGACGACGGTGAAGAAGACGAGGACGAAGAAGAAGGAGGAGGAGGAGAGCTGTGTAGCGGGCCGAGACTAGGAGCACATAAGTCGTCGTTGTCGTCATGTCGTTTGACTTTCATGAGTCTGCGCAGCTTTTGGTTGTTCTCGCCCGTTCTTGGAGCCGCTAACTATCTTTGTCCATCTCTTCCCGCTTGGTCATTAGTGTCGTGCCTTCCATTGCCGCCACTTGAGCCCGGCCATCATCACAAACGTGGACTCAGCACCAACCAGTGCGCGTATATTCGAACTTTGCCCACAGAAGCAGCCAGAGTTGTTAGTGCTGTTGTTGTTGCCAGTGATGATGATGATGATGATCAATATGTGAGCCAGGCCGTTTGTTGTAGGCTCGAGTCTCTTTAGGATCCGCTCGGCTTGCGGTACTCAAATAGACAAACGGGCACATGTACATATGAACTGTGAAACTGAAACCGAAACAACAACAAAGTCAACGGATCTAATTCGAACTGTCCTCTTCTGCCGCTGCTGCTGCTTCTTCTTCTTCTTCTTCTTCGTTGTGGTTGTTGTTGTTATTCGAACACGAGGCGAGTCAAGGGAGGAAAAGAGCGAGCAAGCGAGCAAGAGAGAGAGAGAGAGAGAGAGCGAGAGATTTGGGCCAGTATTTGGCCAACGCCGACTTCAGTTAGCGGGCTCTCGTTTGTCATGGTTGGTCATTGGTCTATATAGACGGACCACAAGCGCCGCCACCACACACAGACAGAGAGCGGCACACGCCACACACTCACACTGGCCGACTGGCCCGCTCACCACTGGCCGGCCCGCACGTCGACTCGCTATAGCCAACTGGCCGGTTGGCTATGGCCGCCGCCAGCTAGTGACCAGTGGCGCGCCCGGCCATCGACAGGCCGCCGCTGACGCCAACATCGCCACATTCAGCCCAATAGTTAGTTAGCAAAGTCAGTCTTTCAGCCGGTCAGCAGCATCGACGGGCGACAAGTGATAGTTGTGCGAGTGTGTCTGTTTGTCTGTATTTGTCTGCAACAGGCTGTGTGTGTTTGTCTGTCTATGTGTGTGTGTGTTGTGCGAACAGGGAGCTTCTAGGAATCCGACTAGAACATAATCATCATCGGCAACAACCAACGGCGGTGTCTGCTTGGACTTAGCTGACGACGGCTTGAGGCTCTCATTTGTGAATCTCTGGGCGACAAGAGCACATATAAAGCAACACGCTCAAGTGAGTAGAAGTATATTTTAGTAGTCGCTCGAGACCAAATCATATCGGCTCACACACACGCGTCGACCGCATACACCCACACCATCCCATGAAGCAAACGTGAAGAGCAAGCACACGACAACAAACAACCATCATCCGCTTCGTCATCATCATCATCGACACCACCACCACCACCACCAACACCTCCAACAACAACAACAACAGCAAGACTGCCAAACTGTCTAGAGAGAAGTGTCGCGATGCAACTAAACCTAAACAGTAGTTACAATGATCGAATCTACGACGTGGACAATTATCGTTGCGACCCGTCGGCAAGGGTCGCTCGCTGCGTGGTCTCGACAATCAACAAGCTAGTCAACAACCTGAACAACAACATAATCTACAGCAACAACAACAACGACACGCCGCCAGAGGTCTCAGATCAAGAATCGTCGCTCACGCCCAGCTTGGACCAGCTGCTGTTCAATGAACAGCTGGTCAAGACGGCGCCAAGCTCATTATCATCCGTGCTCGTGGAGGACACGGCGGGGGCCCTGGTGGGCTTCGTGCGATTCTCCCTCGTGATACTCATCTGTGTGCTCCTCGTCAAGTTGCGCTCAGTTAAGAATGGTCGACAGCGAGGACAGAAAGAGTCACCGGACGGCGACAACTACGGGCAGCCAAATCACAGCAACCATGATAGGGAAACAACGATCTCCGGAGTGAAACAAGTTGATAGGAGTAATAAATTTAATTTAGCCGACGATAGAAACACAAGCAGACAATTGAGACGCCACTCACACGTAACAGGCCCCAACCAGGATCAGCAACACCAGCAGATAGGCGAGCGCCAGCGCAGACATAGCGACACAACCGCCGCTATCACGTCGCTCAGACTGCCCCCAGGCCCCATGGGCCTACCCTTTCTCGGTTACCTACCTTTTTTAGGCAACGAGATTCACCTGACACTGACCGAGTTGAGCCGCAAGTTTGGTCCCATCTATCAGATCTTTCTCGGCGGCATTCGTGTGGTTGTTCTGAACGACGCCGCGCTAGTTAGACAGGCCTTCAAACAGACAGTGTTCAGTGGCCGGCCCAACACCCAGCTAACCCGCATCTTGCAGGGCTACGGCATTGTCAACTCCGAGGGAGCTCTTTGGAAGGAACAAAGAGCCTTTCTCCATTCGGCTCTCAGAAAACTTGGCGCCAAGAGTCTGATGAGCGGCTCAAACGGTTTGGAAGCAAAGATCCAGGTAAGTCTCGGTGAAGTGAGAAGTTGCTCAATTCTTGTCGTTGGGCATAGTTTGTGTTTGTTTACTTAATGCCTGATTCGTGAGTGTCTGTCACATGGTGATGTTGTCGTCGCCAGTTGTAGCCCTTCTAGCACGAGTGGCCTGGCAGCAAGTGGGGGCCGCAAAGGGGCGGGCAGGAAGGACGAGGCTGATCAAATATTCTCGTCCATGCGCGCTATCTTAGCTTGGCTGGCTGACGATCGCGGGCAGAAAATAGAAGCTGCCGAAGAGTGGAAATTTGAATCTCTTAACCTACATTTCCGCTTCCCCACTGGCAGCAGTGGCTATCGCTGGCTTGTTCAATCTGTATCTGCTCCAACCAAGCAGCTCGCTTGCTTCCTCTCGTCTAGCCAGGCCAACGGCGAACTGCATAAGTGCCGCCCACATGTCGCTCACTCGGACACACAACACGGCTTGATGTGCGCCTGCCAGCCAACACATACATCTTGGCCGCGACCTGCACGACAACTGTTGAACTTGAAGCGAGTTGAGAGGAGGCAGATGTGTTGTGTGCGCCGGACTGCCTCTCGAACACAAACATTTCCAGTGGCCGCCGACACGGCAAGACGCCTCGCTTGCCGTTCTGAACGATCGCTCCAAACGAACGAACGATCGAACGAATGACCAAACGAACGAAAACCCCAGACGACTAATCAAACACAACTCTGCATCCTCACAATTCGCACACCAGAACCAAGTCAAAGAGTTTGTTAATGATCTCAGCGTTCATGCCAAGGAAGGCAGACCGTGCCAAGTTAGACCAATTGTGGCGCGAGCCGTCTCGAGTGTGGTCGGTTCGATCGTCATGAACTTGACCTACAGAAAGTACGAGGAAAAGGAAAAGTTCGATCGCTTGATTGAGCTGATGCAGGAAGGGTTCCGTCTGTTCAGCATTGCGATGCCTCTCGATTTCATTCCCATCTTCAAGTATTTGCCTGGTGTCGATTATGCCTATCAAAAGATGAAGAAAAACCGCGCCGAGACGAGCGCCTTCTTTCAGAATGTCGCAGATGAGCACCGGAAGTATCTGAGCGACACATTCAACTTGGGCGTGCCCAACTCAACCAGCTCGCTGCACCCGACAACGGCCGGTGTCGTGCCAACTCCAGCAAGCGTGATAGAACCACCAAGCCAACAGAAACACAACCACCAGAAGCAAGCCGAAGCAACAGATAGGACAAATAGTGATGACGCAACCAAGAAGCCCGTCGAGTTGGAGAGCATTGTTGCGCGCGATCTTGTTGACGCCTACATTGTGCAACAGAAGAAACACGAGACAGACGGCAAAGAGAACTACTTCAGCGACCAACAACTCGTTCAGATCATGAGCGACATCTTTTCGGCCGGCCTCGAAACGGTCACGTCAACGATCGAATGGTCAATCTTGTTTCTGATTCTAAATGTTGAATGCCAGGACAAGATCCAGGACGAGATAGACCGCGTGATTGGGCGCGACCGGTCGCCTCAGCTTGAAGATCTGGCCCAAATGCCCTACACCGAGGCAACCATTTATGAAGTGCTGAGACGTTCAAACGTTGTCACGCTCGGCAACGCCCACGCAACTCTGGCCGACGCATCAATCGGTGGCTACCTGATCCCAAAGGGCACTCAAGTGTTGCCAAATCTTTACGGCATGAACATGAACCCAAAGCTTTGGGTTGAACCGGAACAGTTCAATCCAAGCAGATTTATAACAAATGAGCGTGCCCAGAAGCCTGACTATTTCATTCCTTTTTCAGTGGGGCGCCGCATGTGTCTCGGCGACGTGTTGGCAAAGATGGAAGTGTTCCTCTTCTTGGTGGGACTCCTCCAAAGATACGATTTGTCTGTCCATCAGGAAGATCGCAACTCGCCGCCCCAAGTCAAGGGCACGATCGGAGTTTCAAACGCGCCAGCCTCGTTTCGAGTTGCGCTCAGTTTGCGCCAAGACAGCTTTGGCCGCCAGTCGCCGCAGTCGTCGAACTCCACTTCCTCTTGAGGCGGACCTTATCGAGCACGAATAACCAGACTGGTTTGTCTGGGACAACAACAAGAGGATGACACCCGTTAGCATGAAGATAATTGTAACCAATCACTAATTTAGGAACTAGTTTTGAATTAAATTGAATGAAACGAATTGAATCGATATCAAACTCGGGCTTCTTAGAAAATTTCTTCTAATCTTCGCTTGTGTCCAATTCGCTTGTTTGCAGCTCAAGTTGGATCTGAACCACGATGATCAAAAAGAGTTGGCACTCAGAACGACCTGAAATCGTCCAGTCTCTCTCTCTCTCTCCCTGTCCCTGTCCAACTTTTCGCGATCTCGAGTTAGCCAACTGCGAACAACATGAAAACTTGTTAGATGGACGCTCGCACGGACACACCGATTGAATTAATGGCTGTTTGTCGTGGTAGCGAGCCGAGTTGGCCACCATTTGAGCCAGACAGGCCGGCCAAGTGGGCAAACGAATGGCGGCCGATGGATGAGAGAGAAGCCAATGAACTGGGATCTAGGAAGAAGTTTGCTTTTCAGTGAGGGGTCATCGCCGTTGAAAAAATTTTTCCTCTAGTTTGGCGAAGTCAAGCCAAGCTCGTCTCGAGCGCATATCATTCAGCAATCAGTGGCCAGTTCAATGGGCTTCTTTCTCGCCTTTCGTCTTTTGGCTTGAGTCCTGTTCGTTCATTCTTCTGGCCGCTCGTCCTCACAACTGACATTTTATTCTACTTTGTGTTCTCTTCGTCTTTGATCTGCTCTCCTCCGTCCACTTCTTCTTCTTCGTCGTCGTTGTCGTCGCGCCTCAGTTTAATTCGAGCCTGATCGTTATGAGAAGCCAGAGGAAAAATTGGCCGATTCCGTGGAGTCTGAATCTTAATCTGCATCATCATCATCTTCACCGACTTGATCATCATCATCATCATCGTCGTCGTCGTTCTCTTCTCACTCCTAACGCGCTTTCAAGAGGACATTCTTGCCGCTTTCGAGAGGCATACATCGAGGAATTGGAATTGGGCGACACATGATCGTCGCAACTGGCGGATATGATGCGAGAGAGAAAGACGGAGACCGTTTGAGTTCCTCCTTCAATATGCTCAGGCACAGTAGTCGGCGCAAACGTAAACTAATTCTTATCCATCTGGACGCACTCGGGACTGCGTGGCCGTTTGCGCTAGCTTGTCGTGGCGCATGATGGTGTCGACGAGGACGATGATGAGAATCCACTTGCACTTGTTGCGGTTTTGTTGTCGTTGTTCGGTTTTGTCAGTTTGAACTCTGAGTGGTTGTGACCTTTTCACTCTCGTTCCAACTCATAGTTCAAGCAACCTCCTGTTCCCTCCCCTCATCTCGGCTTACTTAAATAGCTCGCGTGGGCTCGTGAAGGCGCGCCCGGCTACTTCGATTTCCCTCACAATTTCAAAGCGAGCCAAAGTCTTTGCTCGTACTCGTCCCGAAAGCGCCACCTGAGCCTGGCCGTCGTTCTCGCTCGGCCGTTTGTCTTGCTGAACACTCAAAACTTATTCTTGGTAACACATAACTTGTCGCGTTCGACGATTGATCGGGCGAATTGGGCAACAGTTGGCAAGACGACGACAACAACAACAATTTATAAATAGCCACACTTGTGGTCACTTGTAAGCGAACGGCGTTTGGCTTGATTTGGTTACGCGACACGAGCAAGCGACGTGTGCGCATTGTGCGCTTTCGTCGCGCCGTTGTTGGCTCGTGTTGAGCGTGCGCGAGTTGCGGGCGCGCGCCTCTCGCGAACACCAGGCCGACTGCGCATCATGAACGTAATGAGCTGGTCGCAATCAACGAGCAACACGCAAGCGAAATGAATTCACTTTTTATCGAGCCGCGTTCGGCCGGGCGTCGCGGGCCAACGCGGCAAGAATTTGTCCGACCGGATCGAGATAACGATGACGATGACCAGGAACAAGTTGCAAGACACAATTGCCGGTGGTTGACCGCACACATCTCGGCGTATGAGCGCAGTTGAACGACGGCGTCTTTCCTTCCTCCTGGCGAATACTTTCCAATCGTTCGAGTCATCAACCTCGGCCTCATTATCTAACGGGCCTGTTTTGATCTTTGCTCTTGTGGCCAATCGCAAGTGCCGTCCTCGTCCATGCTCACGATCGTTGAGGCGGAATTTGAGCGCCGCTCAAGGCGATCTGTCGAATCGTCGTTTCTAGAAGCACTTCGGCTATAACAAACGTCACCTGGCTGCTCATCGCGATGATCCGACGAGCCTCGCCGTTGGCCGACGCAAAACGACGACGAACTTCCGTTGTCTCGCGAGATCCTGCTCGAGTACGCTGCCGATTGGTTCAAATTGTTCACGTCATCGTGACCGTGGCCATCGTCAGAGCCGCGGCCGTTTGTTTGGTCACCAAAGAGGCTCGCTGGACTACCAACGCTCACCGACGACGAACAATCGTCGCCGCTAAGACTCAGGTCAGCCGGTGATTGGCACTGTTTCATTCGGTTCTCGTTGATTGAATCTCGCTTGTTGTTTGCACCAAACTCGCTGGGCCACCTAACCTGAGCAATGCCTTTCGCACGTCGGGCGCCTCTCGTTGTTTGTAAGACATCCGACTGGCGATCGACTTGGTCGCACGACTGACAAAAGTCCGCTACCGCCTGTCTCATATTGCCACTGATTCTCGAATAGTTTGTTGGCGGCGTCACTTCCGTTGTCGCCATTGATTGCGTCATTGCGCTAACCGCCGACGTGTCCGCGCAGCTCACCGATCCTCCCGGAGGCATTTGAGACGCCGCGTTGGGCATCACGAGATGCTGGAATGGATCGATGCAGGTCATCAGCTGATGCTGCTGCACGGCCACATCGCCTAAGATCCTGTTCATTAGCATGTTGTACTTCCGGCGTCTATGCTGCACGCTGAGAGTGTGCTGATTAGCCGGCTGCTCGTCGGCTCTCATCTGATTAGTGGTGCCAACGCCAGCGCAGTCGGCGCCGCTTTGGCCGCCCCCACCAACTCCGCCACCGCCACCGCTGCCGTTGCACTGTTCCGATTTGGTTATGACGAGAGTTTCGCTTGGCAACGGGATGGTGGCGCCATCGCCAGTCGTGCCGATCAAATGATTCAACGTTTGTGGTCCGCGCCGGGTGGTGCTCGTGGCGCCGCCCGGCGACCCAGAATCATAGTCACAAGTAGATTGGTTTAATGGTGGCAAAGTCGCCAGGCCGTGCTGTTGCTTCGTGTGCTGCTCGCCAGGTCCAAGAATGGTTGCTAGCGAGGCGGAAAGGTTTGGGGGCAGTTCGGAGGTCGAGTGTTGCTGCAAACAGACTAAAACTCGCTTGAGCTCGTTTAGGGCGTTCGTCTGCATCAGGATGTAATTTTTAGCCAGAAGCAGTGTTGCAATTTTGCTAAGCTTCCTGACGGACGGCGAGTGCGCGTATGGTATCACGTGTCTAAGCTCGTCCAAGGCGTCGTTTAGATCGTGCATCCGGCGTCTCTCGCGTGCATTTATATTGAGTCGCACCTGTTGTATCATATTTATAGGAACAGATTTTAGTTAGATGGCGGAATTGTTCAAAAGTTTTTAGAGCTCGTGCGCCTAAACACGGGCCGATCAACTTACCGTTTTGGGAATCTTCGTCTTCCTGACACGCCTTCGATCGGTGTCATCGTCGTCGTCATCATCATCATCGTCTTCTTCTTCGCCATTGTTTTCATCGTTGTTGTTCTCAGTTTTATCACGGTTTGCCTGATCATTCATAATGCTGTCGCGACTCCTGCGCTGTTTAGACTGAGAAGTTCTGGCAGCTGTTGCCATGCTCTGACTTTTGCCACTAAATTGAATTGTTCTACTGGTTTGCCGCTCGTCTCGATGACTCAGGCCAACATTTTGCATTGGTATTGCTTGAGATAGCGAAGGCGCTTGAGGCAGTGCGGCGGCAAAAGCAGTGCTTTTGTTTGGTGTGAATTTGCAAAGATTGTCGCCGATTGTGCGATTGAATAACTCTGGTTTTGATTAGGTGGCATCGAATAGAGACCAAAATTGTTGTTGTTGTTCATTTGTTGGAAAGCGGCCGATTGATTTGGCGTTGACATTGATTGTGGCGTCGATTGGTTGCTCGTCGTTGGCGAGCTCAACATGGCGAGTTCGCGCACATCAATTGTTCAATTGTAAGTTGGGGTCCTGTTGAGGAGCCGACAGGTTGTTTGAAATAGAATTCGGCAGATGAGATAAGATTCTTTGAAGCATTCACGGCGGCTGCAGCGGCCGTGAACGCTTGAGCATCAAGTAGACTGCGAGTAGGCAGTTCCATGCCAGGGCCCGGCCTACAACTTGCCGGCAACCAGTCGTGGCCTGTGGCAACATCTTCATGCCAGACACCTGGTTGATCTTTGCTGAAGTCGACTGAGCGAGATGTTGCTGGTGGTTTAGTGCGGTTAAAGTAGTTGAGTGAGACGCCGGTTTGAGTGTGGTTTGTGGCGGTTTTATGTTTGTTGGCAGGCCGCTTGAAACGAATTGACTCGAGCCGTCCAGGTTCTTTTGTGTCTTCATCGCTTGCTGGCCCAACTGTCGTTGACTGGACACAAACTGGTTGTGAAGCTGATTGTTGCCAGCAACCAGCGCGTTGATAGTAAAATTAGAGTAGTTCATTGTTGCTGATTAGCTGATCTGTTGCCGATTGCCAATTTGGGATTTCGTTCGAGTTCCTTCCTGATCTCGAACATCATTCGACTGGCCGAACTCAAACGACGCGTCCGATGACTTATTGGGCCTTCTGAGCTGGTCGCATATGCATGCGCTCGAGCAATGCGCACGAGCCGCGCCAGAAGCCTATCGACCCGGCGGCACATATGTGCGTGTGCGGCCAGCCTATGAGGATCACGTATTTTCGACCCTATGCGCGCGCCCAGATGCGCACGCCACTCTGGCACTTTGTCGGCCGGTTTGGTGCAGGCGAACGAGGTCAGCCTTACGATCAGCCTGACAGACTATCTCTGCTTGTTCGAGGTGGCTCTTTCATCCCTGTTCGACTCATCGTCTGGTTAAGCCTTTGCAGGCGTCTTCGTGTCTCTCTAACTGGCGCCTTTCTTTTGTGAGTTCGCTTCCGAACGGCAACCGCATTGAACACGAAACATTTGTCTAGGAAGTGTACCCGCCAAAGATAGAGACTGGGGGAGGAAGAGAGAGAGAGAGAGAGATCGTTCCCAAATAGATTGCTTGTAACTTCTAGACAGTGCTGTGCTTTTGTGGGCCACAACATTGGCGCGCATTATGTCTGCTATGATAACCGCCAACTGACTCATTTCAATGCTGTGCTTGGTTGCGCTCGGCTAGCACAACAAATGGCCGCTCATTTGTTGTGGCGCCTGACAAGTGCAAGCCTGAAACTTGGCCTATAACGAAGGGGGCAAGCCCAATTCACCAGCGCCAAGATCGCCGAGATCCTCGACAGAAATTCCAACTGATGAAACTCTTTCGTGTGGCCAAGTTGTCGCGCCTTCTCGATCGATGTTCACTATAAAACGATATCGTACAAAACGTTATGATGATCATTTCAGGTGGGCGCAGAGTGGCCAGATTAGCCGAGCGAACATTCCGGTTCACCAACTGGCTCAACGAACGAGCACCAGATTTGTGCAAACGTGCGCTCGATTGACACAAATCCTTTGAAGATGGGAATTGGAGCTCAATTGTATGGAATGTGTGTGTGTGTGTGTGTGTGTGTGTGTGTGAGAGAGAGAGAGCAATCAGGACGAGTTTCAAGTTGTGTTGCAAACGTATGAGGCGACAAATTCTAAGCTGATTAGTTGCTTGTTTTGTCGAGCCAAGCGAGCGACGGCGGGACCGGATTACTACCAGCCATTGATCGACATCTGATCAAACCATTAGCTGTACGGTGGCAGCAGCGTGCCAATATGATGATCGGGAGGGGACATCATCTCATCGTTGGGCTTACACGGGCGTGATTTTGTGTCCAATACGAGACGAAACAGAGCAGAC
>OX465601.1:271640513-271658666 GCA_950022295.1 Bromus sterilis
AGAGCCAGTGCTTAGTGAGCTTGGCGGTAGTAGTCCGCGAGGCAGCTTCGAGCTAGTTTAAGCGCAACCGAGTTATTTTCTCAAATCCGGTCACGCATAGGCCTCAAGCGGTGTTTCCAAGCCTGAACAGGCAATGCGTTTCGATTAAGTTGCGAGCACCGTCTCTCATTCTGGCGGGCACTGATCAAACGCGACTCTATCTCGAAATTCTGCTTCTATCTCGAAATTCTGCTTGGGAAGGGTGGTCCCGTCCAATGTTGGAGAAAAAGAGAAACTATTCTTACGTAACCATGACCATCTGCTTCTGAACAGGTCGTTGTGATTCGAGCCCTCTGTTGTATGAGCGCCTAATGCTCCAGCTAGTGTGACTTGTGACAGACTCCTACAATCGTACGTCTACTGATCATTGCTATGTGTGTGCGTGGCCTCTTTGTGTGACCAGGATACGCCCTCTCGTTTCTACAACAATTATGAATATCGACATTCGACCAAACAGATGGCTAACTTGCCAGCCGCCACGGTTGTTGGCGCGCTTTTATGATGATCATACAGAACACACCAACAACTTGGGTCTATACAGACAAACAAATGGCAAATAGCAAATTCGCCCAAACATTCAACTAATCTAACGTATTCATCTTTGTCTCCCTCCACAACCGCCGCCGTTGTTTGCAAACAATGACAACCAACACACTAATACTCACTCAACACTATCTGTCTGTGTCAGCAAATTCATGTTCACTTTGGTCGACAATTCGCGAAGCAAACGATGCCTATTCAAGGAGAAAATTGACCGATTTCAAGCGACTCAAAAGGAGCCTAATGAAGCCAATAGGCTCAACTATTGATGGAAACGATGGACCGCCAACGTGGCACAAGACGGCACCGGAGCGCCTGGAGAATTCAAACCATTCCAATGGAGCCCATTTGATCGGTCACTATCCCATAAAGGGTGCCAGCCAAGGCGATCATAGCTACATCGACGACGAGTATCGGCGTGGCAAGGACAGCGTCGTAGTCGTTGCTTCCAGTGCGGCCATTCATCCTAATGGCGATGGCAGAAACGGCGGCAATATCGATGGCAAATTAGTGGCGTCATTATCATGGTTGAATGGAGCCGTTGAAAGTGAGACCAGCGCCACAGTGAAAGATGCCATGCGCCAAGAGCGTTCCAATGATGACATTGATAATGCGAGAAGAAGACTGGAACCGAGTGGTCAGCAAAATTCTTTCACGTCAAATGGGAGTGACGACGATGGTGGCAACCACGACGACGACGACGACGACCATGGCGACGGTCAGCAGCAAGTGCTGGCTGGCGCCCTGGAGGTGCAATTCTCGGCGACGGCTTCTCGTCGGGCGGGAGATAAAATTCGTCATCCTCCAGACGGTTCGTTTTCCTTGAGTGCCTCTGCTGATATGAGAACAAATGGCTCTCTAGAGTTTCATGACGCTTCCACAAGCGAGCTTGCACAACTCAGCGAGACCGGCAAAATTTCCATTGAACGAGATATCGAGCTAGAAAGGCTTGCTGTTGGCCAGCAACAGTCAACAATGTTGACAAACAATGCAAGCAAACAGACTACTAGTGAGCATAAAGGAGTCAAACTGGATCCGAGTTGGCCACAGACGAGCGAGAACAATGTCATCAGGGATGCGCGAAATCCATTCAATTATGCTAATGAGCATTCAACTATGCGAAATTTGAATCCTCACTCGAGCGCCGCGCTAAACGACGGATCTGGACGACAAAAGCAAGCTCAAACAATTGTCGAAAGTTTTGATTTGCATCTAAAGACGTTTGATCCTGAACAGATAAAACAGAACTCGGATGTTAAGAACGAAGGTCTTGAGTCTGAGACAAAGTATGGTCGGACATTTCAAGTGGACACGCCCGGGTTTGACGATGGAACACAACACTCGAACGATGGTCGCAAAGACAAGTCCCAGAGGATTGATATGAAGCGCGCGTTTAGTGAACAAGAACGTCGTCTCGCTTGGGACGACGATGTTGTTGGCCAGTCTTCGCAGCTAGCAACTGAAAAGGCCGGCCTGATCGATAATTCAGATGATAGCATTAATACGCAGGCCAAGTACGTAATTGATGGCAACCCGGAGACATCTCAAGTCGTGGCCAACGTTGACAGCGAATACCAAGACAACGACGACTCCAGCGAATCTGATGAGGCCCCGAATGAAGTTCTAGCTGTTAACCTAAAGCCAAGTGTAGGAGGACGCAGAGTTACAGTTAGTCTTTCCTCCAGCCAGCTTGAGAAGGGCAAACTGTTTGATTCCCTTGATGATGGCCAAACAAACTCATTGCCGCCGCCGCCGACGACGACGACGAGTTCGCGCGCGTTCGACAGGATATCAGCTGGCGAGTTCGTGACTGAAAAATCAAACAAAATCCAAACGAGTGAGCGGATGGTTGCAACGCCTCGAAGGAGACGAGGAAAATTCAATAACATCGGCACAGTTCACGCAGTGCCAGCAACTTGGACGACAGAGGCGTCAACGTTGGCAACGGTCAGTGCACGATTTGGTATTGACAATTTTATCAACTTCTCTCGAGCTCATCGGCACCACAACGAGAGGGAGAAGTTACGCCAATGGCAGTCTGCGCAACCCCGACCTCGTTGGCAGCGGCAACCAATCCTAGATGACCAATCGAAGAGAAGAAAGCGAAGAGAAGCATGGGCAAGGGATGATACTGACTTCAATTCGCATGACAACGATGACGCTTTATCGATTGGCCAAGCTAACAGACGGCAACCTTACGACGAATCCAGGCCAGAAATCGGACATAAATTACAACCATCTAGAACTGAACAGAGGCGGCGCTTGAGTCGAAGTGATAAATCGGCTTGGAGTGTTGGCGGTGGCAGCGGCGGCGGCGGCTCCACGAGTGATCCTCTTTGGCGCCATCCTAGTCGGCCAGCAAGCGATCAGTCCGACGACAAAATCCCATCAGCTAACAGTGAGGTTCCGGTGATGGTTGAAGAAGAGGCTAGGTTAGCAGCGTCGAGCAACAGTCGCAAGCCAGCTAGTGTTACTAAGGACAACATCCAATATGAATATGAGTCGACTGCTCGTGGTGAACGACGACACGATGACGAGCTCGAGAAGTCCTTTAGTTTGCCAACAATGGCGGCCGCCGACACACACTCAATGGTACAGGACGAGATTGCAACGTCACCTGGCGCCACTCAAAAGCTAACAGTGTTCGTGTCTGATGGACAACAAACGTCCCTAACTGCAACTGCACCGTCTGACTTCTACTCGAATGTCAGCAAGGATGATGACGATGATTCCATTAGGGGTTACTCGCCTAGTTCAATAAGTAATTCCGGTGGCACAGAAAACGATGAAAGCCTTCTCTGGGCAGCCAGCCAGTACCTCTACATGCACATCAGGGCGTTTGCAGCGTCGTCGTTATACGGAGTCCAAGTAGACGTTGAGTGGTCAAACGAAAACGAATGGACATGGATCAATCGGACCATTGGCGTCAGTGGCGATGGTGGCGGCAAGCCGGTAGTGCAAACAGTTTCCAACAGCGATGGGCTGTCTCGCAAAGATTTTAACGTGTCAGAATTTGTTGCCAACAACGAGCAAAGTGGCGATTCATTTATACCCGCCAGAACTAGCTCGATAGCTCCAATTGCAACCATTGAATTGGTATCTGGTCAGGATTTGCATTTAGAATGCACTGCTCAGGCTTTAGGTCGACTTCCTGAAGTCAACTGGTACAAAAGAATTGATAGAATACCAGATTATATACCAAGTCAGATGCGTAAACAGATGGTGCGCTCCTTAGGCAATGATGACTTTTGGCCAGTCACCAGTTTGGATCTACTCGACTATGGACAATCATCGTCTTCGCCCGGCACTAAGAATTTTGTCTGCTCACAATCAGTTACCATCTTTGATAATCTGCTCAATCAAACGTTCACAGTTGTCAATAGTTTGAAACTGGGTGATAATCACAGTGACCGAAAGATTGGTCTTGGTGTGTCTGCTCAGAACAAAGCTGGTGCTGGTCAAGCGATGAAAGAGTGGCACCATGATATTTATGCGTGCCTTGTGAAGGCAGATGTTCGTCATGAATATGCAGCTATGGGCGTGAATATCAGACATGCCTCCGTCAAATTACCACTCGGACTAAGCAATCGAATCCGAGCACGCTCAATGTCAGAGCTTACACCAGTTGATGCCAAGATTGGCGATAATAAGGCGAGAGCAATACAACCGCAAATTATTGATATTGCAGTGGACATTCCTAGAGAGGAACCAAACTATGATTTCCTGAGGCAAAGTCAATTCATGGGTAAGTGTTAAAGTGCATCAGCTCACACTGAGTACTCGCTCGTTAATGTCACAAGTCAACACTTACTAATTATTCATTCGTGCCTTCATTTCTATCTACGCAGTTCCATTTGGGGGAGTATGGGTGCCGATCAGAAAGAACGGTACCCATCTTGAGGGCGAAGATGATCTCGCATCAACTCTTTATGGCGCAAAGTACTCAATCAATCCGATCATGTTGTCTATGGTGATTGCGTCACTGTCGAGCTTGTTAGTTGCCTTAATCTATTTTACGATGAGATCATATCGCGCCTTGACTAATTATAACCTGGAAGATGAATGCATGGATTGTACAAACAAGCAACATCTTTCAGAGGTACAACTGGAGAATTTAAACGACGACGTCAACGTGCAATATGTCCAGTCTGACAGTGCGGAATTCACATTGGCACTCAAACCAGCGAACTCTTATTGTAAATTTGACCCAGAAACGATGTCATTTGAGCATAGACTCAAGGAAATGGATGATGATAACGATGACTGTCAGTTTGTTGGCACAACGCAACCGGTTGGATTGGCATTTCAATCATCAAGAGATTCGGGACCAAAGAGCGGAAACAACAGCAACATCGACAAGCTCGAAATCCATAATCCATTCTATGAGGCTCATTTTCACGATTCGCGTTTCATCTGCGATGATGAGATATCCACTTTATTGTTGAGTGATATGATGTCCACTGAAATCAAGAGCGAACTTGAGTATACGTTTATCAATGGTTCAACTATCAACAATTTTTAGGCCGTTGGATAAAACTTGAAAGTTTTGGCTCTCACTTTAGCTTCACTGTTATAATTTGAATCCTTTTGAATTTGTTATTAGTAGTAGTTCCTCACAATTTTCTAGTCGCTATTGCTGTCATCATTTCTTAACTGTCGCTCTTCGATAAATGTGCTCGCTTTTTTAATCCTATTTGAACTATTCTAGTTCTTATTCCTGATCTCATTATTGTTGTTGTTGTTCGTCTTGTTGGGGAATCGATAGTGATTTCTTAGGATGTGGAGGAATTTGATTTGGTCGGTGTGTGTATGCTCTTATATGTGTGTTATATGTGCAATTGCTCCACATAAATTTTAAATATGTCCTAAATATGTATAAATATGTAATATAACAATTACTGATATCCTAGATCCTGAAATTCAACTCCCTTGGAGGTCGTTTGTTGACATTCAACACTGAATTTGGTTGGACTTTGAGCTTCTCGATATTGTGATCCAACACATGTTGATCACAGGATCAAGCTTTGCTTGCGCACTCTCATCCTTTGGTTTATCTCTGAATCAATCCATTCTTTCTTCAATCACCGCTGATAATAAGTTGGCTCTAAGAATAGTATGTTGGATCATTCAAAATGATGTGAACCACGTGTTTTTATATGTGCAATTAGATTTCCCCGATTGGCAAATCCCTTTCCACAATCGCATTTGAATTTCTTTTCGCCTGTGTGAACTGTCTGGTGACGTTTGACAGTTGATTTTTGTGAGAATGATTTACCACAAATACCACAACTGAAAGGTTTTTCACCCTATTGTTGTTGTGACCATGAAATATTGTTGAGTTATCATGTTATGGTTAGAGATATATTCAAATTCACTGGCACAATACTATGCAAATTCATATCGGGTATTCAAGCACAAAAAAACTTACTGTATGAGTTCTCATGTGGATTTTGAGCCGCTCTTTCTCGGAAAAAGCTTTGCCGCAAAACCTCACAAGGGAATGGTCGCTCACCTGTTGATGATTGATTGTTTTTGTCTGAATTAGTATTGTCGCAAATTTAAATACACGTTAACTATTTAACTCCTTCAAATGTTGTCATTTGAATTCAAACTCACCGGTGTGGGATTTCATATGACGATTCAGCGAAGTCTTCTGAGAGAAACTGTGACCACATAGTTCACAGTGAAACTTTGCTTTTGACCCTGAATTAAGTAGAATGGTTTAGGGTAAAGACACAACAATACAGATTTACATTAGCATTTTCACAGTTGACAGTAATATTGAATTGAAACTGAAATCAATGCTCACCTTTTTCTTGGGAATGTGTCTTTAGATGGCTTTGGTATAGATTTCGCATGCTGAACATTTCATTACAATGAGGACATCTGAAGGTGCCAATATTCTTCGATGTATTTCCTCCAGAACTGGTGCCGGCACGTGGTGAGATGTCGTTGGCTGAGAATTCATATGTTTCAGCATTGTGATAGGAAATATGACTGGGCTGATGATTATTGTTCGGAGACATGGGACCTTGTCGATCATGTAGAAAAACCGCCGATTTGATGGTGTTGCTATGAGATCGATTGTTGTAGAATTGACCCTCATTCATTGATAGATTGTACGAGGTTGCGCCATGATCAAGTGATTGCGATCTTAATAGCGAGCTATCATTCGAGTGATGAGGTGTATGGTGATTAGATATTGGAGTTTGTGATCCCACTGAGTGATTGATCGAATTGAGCATGAAAGACGCTTGCTCGGCGGCACAAACTTGATTCTTCAATGATGCACCAACCAATCTTGATTATTCAGATGCAGAGAACGTTGATTGTGTTGCGGATATCCAATAAGATGTTGGCTATCTAGAATATGGTGAGTCATGTTGGGTGCGCCTTGATGGTTTAGATTTCCACCATGAGTCCAGGTTGAGAACGAGTTCATATCAGTGGAGGCTGGCAAGAAGCCGTGCTCATTGATAGTCGAATGTTTCAAGCCAAAATTCATGGTGTTCTTCCAAATATTCATGTTAGCGGCAGCCGCAGACTGCATCAAGTTCCCAGAACCTTTGTGGTCGCCATTGTCAATCTCATGATTATGCAACACCGACTGGTCCCTGGTGGAGTAAGAGATCATGGCTAAAGTTTAGGGCCATGTTTGATGGACTCGGTGCGGTGAGGTTCTTTGAATTTGCTACGAATACTGTAAGTTGTGTTGATCGGAACAATGCGCTGTAGTTGGTACCATTACTGATGGTCGATTGTTTCCTATGTCCACATTTGCTAGCATGCTCGAGCAATTGGATTCTATTTTCATGTGATTGATTGTGTCCACACTTGTCGAAATGGTATTTAGGTTATGGTTGCTTGAGTCAGTTTCGTCAGATGTAAAATATTGCTCGTCGCTGGAGTTTTGATGCTGTTGCTGTCGATGATGGTTATTCTGTTGTTGATGATGTTGTTGATGATGATCGCCAGAGGACTGATGTTGTTTGTAATGATGATTGTTATCATGAATGTGGTGGTGGTTACTTGACGAGGTTGACGGTGTTAGATGATCGATGCTTATATGATTTGTTTGAGGTTGCTGGGAGCAAGCAAAACGATTGGTCAAACCACCGGCGAATGAATTCAAAGATAAATTTAAATGAGCAGTATTCAAATTGTTAGTTGTTTCCTCGTCTCTCTGTAACTTGATCCTAGTCGTGTGCGATAGATCATCCAAACATCCCGTGCGAACAAGTTTCAAATTGTTGTCAATTGATTAATCGTTATATAAATTGCCAAAAAAATCTCACTATGTGATCAATGATGAGCTCTTGTTCTAATTAATCTCACTTTTCTTTTCAGATATCTCTCACTCTAATTATGAGCATGTATATTGATTTGTTTGAATCAATACACCAAGGTTTTTTTTCTGTTTAAGACGATAATATAAGCCTCCAGTTAGGTGCAAATCCGATTATTGCAATCTGTCGTCACCGACTGTTTCGTGTATACTAATGATGGTCTAAGATATTACTTAGAGCACTTGTGTCTTGGTGGCCACTGCCTGTCTCTCTTCCTATTGTCTCTGTCCTGCTTGTTCTTCTCACATAAATCTGGTGTCTTGATCACTCTTAGGTTTAGATACATTTCATGTTAGTGTGTTGATCGGGTCTTTTTATATCGGCTCGCGCATCGATTGATTGTTTCGTGTTCTCTATGAGCTTTGGCCAGCCGATGATGATTATAGGCTTGAGATTTTAGCCAGATTTAAATAATCTACTTGATATCATTCAGTTTTTTAGAATCTTGTCCACAAGATTTCGCACAAACAGGGGAGCTCGTCAGTCTTATTAATAGATTTATATAACATAAAGAAGTTGATACCACAATATTTTGATTAGCCAGTTTAGAACTGTTACAATTGATTGAGATTTCTAGTGTGAGCAAATCAATCCGTGTTTGAACGGACGCGTGTTTGACGGTTATACGCAAGCCTTGGCAAGGTGTAATTAATCAAGAAAGTCTTAAGAATAGGTGAGAGAATATTTTTAGCCTAATAGTGCGCTTTGGAAAGAGTTTAAGAGAGCAATCCAATGCGCTTAAAATATCTTTGCCGCACACGGGGATGCTGGTGCTGGTGATGGTGGTCACTTGATGATCAGTCTTTGATGGGGGAGATCTAATGGGTATTGTATGATGTTTGTTTGATAAAAACAGTCTAATTGGTTATGAACTATGACTTTTCTTTATCCATTTGCCTAGTTATTCAAAATTCAACAATTGATTCCATACTGACTAGGTTTAGACACTTTAAATCCTGAAATTGGTTGTATGCTTTTGTGTAAAGCGTCTGGAAACGGACAAATTTGATTTGGGAAATTTTGCTTGATAACTTTGTTATGTTGTCTAGTTTTCTGGTGTCAATGTGTTGCTTGTTAAAGTTGAATAGACTATTTGAAAGAAAAGAGTTGAGAGTTCATGAAACTTTGTGCTGTGTGTGTGTGCTAGCGATGATAATGATGCAAACGATTGAAATCATTCAAGTCATCCTTCTCCTCTTCGCAATGAAGAGCTGCTCGTTATATTTGAACCGTCTATTGGAGTTATTTTTAGCGTGGTGCGATCAATGGTTTCAATCGACGGGCGAATAAAGAGCGGATAGGGCGAGATTCATCCGGTTCAACGACGACGAGATGTGGAGTTATATCGTACTACTATGAGGCTCTTGACTTGATTCATCTGTCTTCTCTTACCAGGTGTTGGTGGTAGCTGAGAATTTCCTTTAGAGAGCGCCTGTGCCAGCAGCAAGCCTTTGTTTATCCTCACGGCTGCTTGAGGGTACTCGATGTCGTCTGGCAGTTTTCAGGAGGCTCATCAATTTGTCATCGTGCTATACACAATACGAATTCGATTCGTTGTGCAATTTCATAATTAAATTGTGCTTAATCAACAGGCTAAATAATGTTAAGTCTATTTGTTGTCGCGTAATAAGTTTAAGGCACAGTTATACTGAACGTCTGTTGCAATCCTGTCGAAGGGGGGACGAGGATTTGTGTCTCTCTCGTGCGTGTGTGTGTGTGTGTGTTTGTTTGTTTGATAAAGGCTTTTCTTTGCTTTTACCTCATGAGTGTGTAATAAGTGAATATGATCCCAGAATTATAAAGCGTGCAAACACGATTACATTGTTTTCATCACGCGGAAGTGTTACCTGAGAAACTTCACTTTGCGCGACTGACTGTTTTGTCTTGAGCGAGTGAGCTGATGATGATGTGAATAGTCGATGTGATCTATGTGCCCCTTGATTTAAGTTTTCTATTTCCTGAATATGTGTGTTTATTTTGGGTATCTGCCTTTTACTTGGACGATTTCGAATCCTGAAATATGTTTTCGCGTCCACCTTTCGGCGGTCTCTAGTTTGGTTTGACAGACACTGTTACACGATGGCCTTGATGATAACTCTTGAGTTTTTATATGCTATCTGTGTTCGACAAATATTATCTGTTAGTTTATATATACATAATATATATATATATAAAAACCAACTAATACCAAACTAGGTTTTGATCATCCGAATTTGATAAATTGGGCTTCTATTGGTCTAACATATAACTTTTCTAAATAGACCTAACGAACAACAACAACAATCTTCGAATATTCCCTAATGTTTCCTATTTCTCACTCTGTTTCTTCTATTTTCCTCCCAGCAAAGCTCGAAAGGCTTGCTCTGGTCGATATTGGCGGAGCTCTCTTTCTCTATCTATTCGTTCGTTCTTTCTCGCCCGCTTGTTCTTTCACTCGTTCGCTGCTCCGTCCGTCCGTCCGTCTGTCTGTCAGTCCGTTCGTTCGTTCGTTCGTTCTTTCTTTCTTTCTTTCGTTCGCCCGCCAACATACAATATTAGGCTAGAGATGGTTAGGCTTCTCTCTTTCTCTTCCTCGCCCTCTCTCCTCTCTTTGCCAAACCCAGCAAATATGTATAACGCAACGTTATTGACGATACAAAAGAGCTAGATAAAACGCATAAGCGAAAGAAGGGCGAATATAAGTTGGTGAGCTAAAGAAACGACGTCGCCGTCGTCGCGCCGACTGTTGTGGATGGCTCGAAAGGGAACACACACACACTAACTCATTCGTTCGCTAATGCAAACTCAAGTCCAAGTCTCCTTCTTCTTTCCCGTCCCGCCGCTGTCGCCGTCGACAATGCAACGCACATTCGTTCGCGCCACCAGACAGACTCGCTTGTTCTCGCTCGCCTCGCTCGCTCGCTCGCAAGCAAGCAGCAGCAGCAGTCTCAAGCACACACACACTCGCTTGTTCGCTCAAGCTCACACACAACACACACAGTTGCGACGGCTCAAATGAGCTAGACTCAGGGCAGAGACACAGAAAAGGGTTGAGAGATGGATCCAGAACTACCGGGCGATGGTGTTGCAGTCGTTGTTGCCTTTGCTGCTGTTGTTGTTGTTGTTGCTGTTGTTGTTGTAGTTGGTGTTAACGCTGCCGACATCAAGCAAAGTTTCAAGCTTGTAGGATCCACCATTCGTTCAGTCGGCCTTCCTCTCTGATTAGTGGGTTTCGGTTGGCGTAGCTCGAAGAACGCTGTTTCACTTGACTCCTTCTCGTCGCTCGTTCGTCGTCGTCTGTTCGTCTGTTTGTCTGTCCAATTGGCCGGTGTGGCTGCGACGCTTCCACTTGGCCAAGACTGTCCGCCGCCTCTGGCTGGGGTTATGAGTCTTCTCGAGATGCTCGCTCTCTGTGTGTCCAGGACTCTCTCTCTCTCCCCCTCTCTCTCTCTCTCTCTCTCTCTCTCTCTCTCTCTCTCTCTCTCTCTCTCTCTCTCTCCTTCTCTATGCTCTACAAAGCTTCATACTCGACTCTATTCGGCGGTCTGTCAGTTTTCCTCGTCGCATTTCTCTCGTCGGGGCCGTTCGTTCGGTTCGTTTGCAATTTGCGCCGCCGTCGGCTTTCAAAGACGCATTCGGCTCTTTGCCGCCGTTGCTGGCTGCAGTTCGAGAATATCCGCGCCCATCGGCTTCGGTTGCTCACTTTCAAGTTGGTTAGTTAGCAGCTGCTTTCGGCTCTTTCTCTATCAAGCTGCCACCGCCGTCGTCGTCAAGTTATCCACGGGCGATCTTGCTCGACCCAAGCACACACTGTTACGAACACAAACTGAAACTTTGTGTTATTATCCGTCTCTCTCTCTCTCTCTCTAGCGCGCGGCTTGTGTGTCTGTTCGCCTGCTTGAGCAAGCGCATCAAGCGAGTATGTTCTTTCGCAGAGCGAAAAAGGATTGCGCCCGCGAGCCAATGCAATCCTTCTTGCCCAAGAGTCCGCTCTGGGCTTTGGGCTTGCCGTCGCGCCATCGCCGTCGCCGCTGCTGCTGCGCGAAACAAGCGCACCTACAGAGAACCGAACAAAGTCTAGCGTCCTGCGTGGAGCGAGGGAGGGGGACGGGATCAGGGAACAAAAAATACATTCCGCTTGGAGGATGCCGCGGATTCTAGCTTGCTCGCTCGCTCGGGTGCTCTCGTCTGCCGGGTGCGATTATTCTCAGGACCCCCGCGAGCAAGTGATGCCGCCGCATCTCGGATGTGGCCCGCCAGTGAGGCGCTCGCGAGCTCGTGTAAGCCTTGAAGGGCCGCAAGCGAGCGAGCGCGCACGCATGCCAATAGTTTTTGGCAAGCTCGATCTTGTTCGCGTTGGCGGCCTCGAACAATCCCAAGCGGCGACGACGACGACAAGCCATGCCAAACAGCAGGCGAAAGAACACGTGAGAGGTTCTTTAGACCGCTGCTGACGAATGCGATTGAATCCATCCGGGCCCAATCCGATGAAATTTGCCCCCGTCGCCAAGTTTGCGCGTGTCTGTTGGTTACTTCGCTAAACATGCTCGCAAAGTGCAAACTAATGCACCCAGCTTAGCGTCCAGCCTTGGCCGGCGGCATACACGCGAGAAAGGCTCGAGCATTTGCCCTTTGGCCAGATAGTTGCTGTTGGACAAAGCGATCTATCTGCTCTGTCCATCAGCATTGCCTTTGTCGAGCCGTTACCGTCGGGGGCCCACTCTTGCTCGCTTCGTATCCAATCGATTGGCGCAAGCTTCGGGCTTTAGCGCGCGCGGGCAGCGCGCGCGAGCTGACGAATAAATTGAGTGCTGCGCGCGTGGAAAGGGGGCGCCTCTTGTTTGCACATCCAAGCAGTAGCCGCGGCGACGGCAGACAACAGCATGCTTGCTCGCTTGCTTGCGTGCGTGTTTGCGTGTGCTAGTGGCGAAAGGGTTGTGTGTGTGTGCTAGAGAGCGAGAGAGTGTGTGCGTGCGAGTTGCGAGCTCGCAACACAACTAGGAAGTGAGCAGAGCTCGAGGCTGTCGCTCGCGTAGTTTTTTTTGTCAACTTCGAAGGACGACGCCGACAACAGATTGCGCAATGGCGCCACCACCGCCGGCGCCGCCATCACACAATCGACTCGGCGCCAATGAGAGTTCGGACCAACCGGGCGCCGCGCCCAGAGACCACAGTGACGAGCAAAGAGGGCACCTCTTTGTTGCTGTTGCCGCCGCCAATCGATGCTTGGCTTCTAGAACGACTGCGCGCTAACTGGCCACGCTCGTCGTCGAAGGAGGTGAAGCGGACCTCAGCGTGGCCAGAGACTCTCTCATTAGTGTGTCTAGCCAGCGTATCGGAACTGGACCCGGATATGTCACACTGCCCTTCCCCCTCCCCCCTCCTGCCTTCCTCTTCTGTGACAAGCTGCACCAGCTACCACTATCGCACCCATGCCGACAATCGCTATGACCGACAATGTTTGCAACTGAGCCACTTCTCGTCTCGAGTGAAGTCCAAGGGCGGCGCTTGTTAGTCTCGCGCGGCCGCCGAATGCAAACAGTTTTCGTATAATTGATTTCAATTCAGTGGCGAGTGGGGGCGGCATTGTAACCTAATGACATAGGCGTCCAATCTCAAGCCCGGGACGACGGCGAAATACTGCTCTAGCTCGATCCGACACCAATCCAGTTGCGCAAACCTAAACTCACCATCCCGGATTGGCTGCGAGACTTGCTCGAGTTGGCTTGTCGACAGCGGCGCCACAGAATCGTCTTGCTGCCATTCAAGCGATCCAACAGGCACCCATCTCAGGCTGCTTCTCGAGACACACACACACACACAAATTTCATTGTCGATTTGAGCAGGCCAAAAGAGCAAGACGACGCCAAGTCGAACTAGAAGAAGAATCGTTGCGGCTCTCTTATTGGCCGCAAAGGGCAAGCAACGCGCGCGCCTCTTGAAGGCTCGATCGATTTGTCTAGCAAGCCAAATTGAGAGTGGTTGCGGCATTATCACGCTGCTCGAGATCAGGCCCAACCGACGATGGCCTGCGGCGACGTCGATAGCGGCCGGGCGACGATGGCGACCATCCTGGTTGTGTGCTGCTGCTTCTTCTTCTTCTTCTGGCGCCGCCATTGCTAGCCCCCACTAGACTAAATCAAGATGAATGGAGAAAGGACGCGACGTTTGAAGATATCGCGGCCCATGGACGCGATAGCAATCAATTAAGTTGCCTGATCGATGATTTGCCGTCCCCGCGGAAGCGAATGGATCCCAATGTAGATGATGACGGTCGTCATTCAGATGACGACGACGACAACGACGACAACGGGTGACGGGCGCGACTGTACAGGCCCGCGACGGCAAATCGATAGTGACAGTGATTTCCTAATAGAAGCCACGAGAGACAAATGATCATCGTCGTGTGTGTGTGTGTACGTTTGTTCGAGTGGGGCGGACTGTTTGTTGGATTGGTTCAATAAAGGATTGTTCAACGCGCGGCGCGTGTACGCTGCCTTTCCGCACAGTTGGCGGGGCCCTTAAAGCCATGGGCGTGTCGGGCTGCCGAAGATTTATATAATCTCTGTGACAATCGGACATTATTCAACTAGAGTGGTTGTTGTTTCCATTTGGTGGTGAATCTCGATGCGCAAGCCGACAATGATTCATATTCGTGACGCCGGCAAGCCCGAACATACACATTTCGACGGCGGTGGCTAGCCGTCCACAGGCCCTGTGTTCGTGTGATGTTGCGCGATTAGATGGGCGCATTCGTCGGACCGAACGATGGGCGCCCACTTAAAACGTCGTGCCATAAAGGGGGAAACACACGGGAGGTAAGAGGGCTTGATAGATGAACGCCGTTCGATGATAGATATCGATCATAACTGGATTCGCAATATCGTACGACAGCCACTTTCCCCGTGAGTGCTTGGCGGAATAGAACAAAAGTGATTAGAAACAGATCATTGTTAGATCGCTAACGTCGACGGCCCGAACATACACTTACATGGCAAGCAGAATGCTGATTGTTACGTTAGATAGTCGCTGTTGATTATCAATGGCGCTGAAAAGGATTTGTCACAAAGGAAGCAAAGCTGATTATCTAAAAGTGACAGAGCTCAACAACGACATCGAGCCTTTGAGCACCAAATGTTTGCGTTCAATATACATTACCAACAACATTTCGAGTGTTACACATGATTTGAGATAGAAAAACTATATGCACATCCATTTGATAGTGAGGTACAACGACGGTCCCTAGGATATGAGTGCTGGCGCTAGAAGAGCTCGAGCAAACTTCATTATCGACTAACTCCATCTCGAACCTTCACTGGTTAACGAATCCACTGCGGCTTGCTGCTCCGATCGTCTCTCCGATTGGAGAGCTCTGTGTAAGCTGAAATGAATGTGGCCAATTAGTTGGCATATCCATAATGTTTTATTTGAATTTTGAACAAACTCGAGTTTTAAGTTAAGCACAACTATCGAAGCTTATCATGATCAAGACTCTTTTTCTAGAAGTCTCCAGTTGATATCTCATCGATTGATTCGTGCTACACAAACGTGCCGCTTGGCTTCTCCAAACGGGCCTCATTTGCATATGCTGAAGAACTTCAAGCTCGATGAGTTCTAACGAACTGCACGATGCTGTGAAACGAACAAGACCTCCTCGAATCGGTCTATGCTGGTGCCTTCTGTTCAAGTGCGGCATTTGGGGCTCGATGAATAGCAAATGATAGGGCGTCTGATGCTGGCAGTCTCTTGTTGGCCGCATTGAGTGACCTTATCATCAGAGCCTAGTCGCAAAGATCTGCTATCGGTGTTAGTTTGATGGCCTTGATTTGATGAATGTATTTGAGATGAACATCATAAGTCCATGCTGATCACCAGACATGGTCTATTCTGTTAGTTCCTTGAGTTTTCTCACCCGATAAGCATTGACTTCCTTCTCTATATCGGCATGTTTCCAGCCCTCGTCCTCAAGTTCTTTTCTCAACCTAAAACATTTGGACTCAATCTCTCGTTTCTTTTGGTGCATTACTAATTCTGCATTCGGCCCCTTGTTGATGTCTGGATCGGGTTGAGATACGATATCTGGTTTCATTTGGCGCTTCTTGCTGACATGAGCTAAATTTCTTTGAACGTAACCATTCGTACCACTACCACGGGCCGTTGGCAATCCGATCCCGTTGTACATGTTCAAAGATAATACAATGTATTAGTGCGATGTAGGCGCGAGTTAGTGTACAATATTTAGCACAACCGCATGATAGAAAGCATTTGATGAGGAATATTTTTATTTAAAGTTCAAATTGAGATTGAAAAATCCAAATTGGAACTGATGTTTTGACTATGCATTCTCAAAAAATCAGCTGCTCTCTCACACATGTCATTAAGGGTGCGCATTGCGCACGCCCGACATTAAGGCCACCATCTCTTCGAAACATTGTGAAGAAAGCTCTAGTGTTTGTCCACTTTTTCCCCCGACCAACTTTGTTGTGATTTATGGTCTAATCAAACATCAACCAAAGGATAGATTGACGCCCGGAGTGCTTCGTCGCATTCGTCGAATGTTTCTGTCTTGATCACGTATTTTCTTTTCCATTTCGGCGTCAGTCAGTGTTTCGAGAAAAGGCGAGAATTGTTCTAAATCTGTTTTTGTTCGGAAAGGAAACACCAGAGTTGAGAGGATTGTATCGCCAACAGGCGCCAACTTTGTGTGCCAGGACAGTTGACCACGAATGGAATAGGCGACAGCTGTGACAAACTCGCCCCCTAGACCGAGCTCGGCGCATAATTTAAGTGAAAATTGTTCAGGCGTACATTGGTTCTCACTGAGATCCCATTCAAATTGATCAACAAGAGAGATATTGCCCACGTGTATGTTCAACTTGATGAGAACACGTTGATCTGTCTGTTGGTCCAAGATGTTTTCTGTAGGAAAAGCCTCGATTTGTTGCTTTATGGATTGCGTTATGGCAGGCACAAACGTTTGGGGCGGCAGTTCCAGATCATCGCAAAGTATCTCAGCGAATTGTTCCGGTGTAATCGAAATCTCGTGCTTATTCCAGACAAAAGTATCTCTGAGTCTATGACCCTCAAGCTCCATGTCTAGTCTAATAGGAACAAGAACTTCGTTCACATTCGATATTAAGTGCACGATAGCCGGGTCTAGATCATCGTAAACTGTGGGGAATGTCTTGAGCCGTTTTGTGTTCCATCTTGATTGACTCTTGACGATCGCAGTTGAGCATGGTACAGCGTCTAAATGGTGTATGGCTGTCGGATGAGCTGAGTGATGGTTCCAGTTGACACGCTTGCCTGACTTGGATTCTCTTTCTGACCGTGGTGTTGACTCAGATGTCACAGAATTGACTCTATACTTTTCATCCTTTCCAGAAAGAATATCACTAACTTCAGATGCCTTGAGCAAGGTGACATTGGTTGCGACCGTGTGAGGTATTATAGCCAATGCCGAAATTCTTTTCCTTTCCTCGAGTGACACCATCCGGCGCCATAACGAGGGGTACTTTTTGTAAAGCGAGCCACGAAACATACGCAAATAGTTTCCTATCTCTGAGCCGATATAATAATGTTCGCCGCCCTCGACCAATTGGAACGATTTTGGTTTTTCGCCAAAAGTTCTCATCTTTTATTTTTGTGCTTCGTTATTTTTTTCGTTAATAATCTACAATTTCTAATTAGAATACTTGATTTGGCTTCTTAGAAATAACAATCAATCATTTGTTATGGCAGTTTCAAGAACTAAGAATAGTGGTCGAGAAAAGTAAGGAACTTTTTAATGTCGAATAATGTAACTTAATCTGATATTTCGCCGCTTGTTAAAATCATCACATGCGACTCGTTCGTGAGCGACGGAATGACTACTGCCGGCTCCGAGTCGACTGTAAGGACTGTGCTATTGATGATCTAAGCCGCAAGAACCAAATGACAGTCTGTGAGCACTTCTGATCCAGTCGGAACCATTGGGTGTTTGAGTTCAATTTTGTTGTGCAATCCTCCGATGGGCCTCATTTATGCAAAAATCGCTTTAAAATTTTTCGTCTGGAAGCCGGACATGATGTAGAAGAATACATTATGCATCATCAGCCCACATCTGTTTAAGGAGGGGGTATGGTCTAGTGGTATGGTAACAATGTATCCAAAAGAGTATTCACAGATAGAGGACATTAGTGGGGGTGTGGTCTAGTGGTATGGCAATTGGCTCGCATTCAATGGGTCCCGGGTTCGATTCCCGGCATCT
>OX465601.1:271698103-271736396 GCA_950022295.1 Bromus sterilis
TTAAGTAAGTGAGTGTGTGTTACAGCGAGTCTGGCAGAAATGGTCAGATGATTTGGACAACTTGCCACAATCTTCGAGCAAAGTTCGGGTGATTGTAGCGACAAAATCTGTCATTGGAACCAAACAAAACAGTACAATGCAAAAATCTATGCACATATTGTGCTATATGATGAAAAATAGTTTTTATTTGACCATTCGTTGGCACAATATTAACAACCGGAGTCAAGATTTTTAATCATTCTGGTATCCAAGTGACTGTGCGAGTCATTTTATTTTCAGTATTCAATTATTGTATACAGAATAATCGTACTGATCACCAGCCAAGATTTCTATATCCGACAAATTTAACGCCTTCGAGATGTCTAGATGCTCGATTGTTAATGCCTCTTGTTTCCCATCAATTCTGCCAACTTCTCCACTTGCTTCTGTTGGATTACTGCCATTTGCCGATTCGTTCACAATAGATTTTACAAATAATAAATGATTTTTTCTCACATCTAATCTCTTCAGCTTCTCGCAACAAACTTGGCAGCTGAGATTTCTAACCTGACTAGCAAATTCATTCTTGCTCTTATAAGCTATTGAATTTATACTTACGTCAATATATTGCAACTCAGGCAGTCTAAATTTTGAATTACACAAGAGCTCAAAGTGTGATTTTAACAGTCCGGAACATTTCAACTCCAAACGAGTTAACTTGCTCCAGGTGCTCAGCGCCAATTCTAGAAAGTCTTGTGCAACCTTTTCAAATTCAAACCATATAGTTGAGCCTTGAAATTTAGCACTTACAAAATCACGCCTCGCTAAAGCTCCAATGATTGGATCCAAATGAGATCGGGGTAGTTTCGAACACGATAGATTAAGCTTATTGCTAGTTTTATCCAGGTCTCTCATTTTAAGCTTGACGAAATCGATGGGATCGAGCGCGATTTCACGGCAGTTTTCCACGTAAGCTGATTCTATTGACTCAAGTTGCCAAGATTTCACTATTGCAATTAGTTCTCCTCTGATGACGTCTCGACAAAAGTCGTGATCGAACAGGATGCAGTCGGGGTCACTGGCTGGAGCCAGGGAAATCTCGGGCTTGCTCTAGTCAAAACAGAGTATCTTTCTACGACGGACTTTTTCAACTCGCCGATAGTTGTGTACTCATCTTTTATCGGAATCAACAGTCGCCTTCCTTCAATGGAGATCAACAGCGGTTCGTTGTAATTGAATACGTATGTTTTTGATGGTTTTGGTTGAGATTCTTCGGACTCAGGGTTATCAGATTGGATTGGAAACGTTTCAGAGTCGCGATCGAGTATTTCAAATCACTGTCGTCATCTGGTTCTTGTGGAGCTATATTTGACTTCTCTGGCCGTTGATATGATTCTTTGCGATGTGGCTGTGATTTCATCGAATAGTGGGAGTGTTTTTCTACAGGAGATTGAGGTTTATCCAAAAAGATCGGCTCTTCATCCTCACCTTGCGGTTCATCCTCCTCTACAATCTCATTATCATCGAGTAGCCACTGTTTGGTCGGTATGCTAGTGCTGTAATCGCTCTGCACAGTAGCGGGTTGGGATGCTCGCTTGTTTTGCTTATCATCGAAATTTGTGGGTCGTTTCTTTTCAAGGTTACCATGGCATCTCTATATTCCCTGACAGATGGTTTGATGACGCCAGACGATCGATCTTTTGTTCACGAATCCTTGCCTCTTCAAGTTGCACCGTATGAGCACTATCAGCAGATGTGCTTGCACGTGCCCCTAAATTCTTCATCCCCTCAGCCATAAGATTGAAACCGCATTTGTCCATCACATTTAAAAGCTCAGCCTCCATTTGCTTGTGTTCTGACATTTCCCTATTCGACATGGTTGTGTAATTTCTCGCCTTGTAGTCGCGAAGACAGCTCAGAACAGTCTCGCCCGTGTCAGTCAATGAAATAACATTTGCTCCATTCTTGATGAGTAGTCGCATTATTTCATAGTGCCCATTTGTTGCAGCGTCATGGAGTGGAGACATTCCTCTAAGACCGCGATTGTTAACATCAGCTCCATGTTCTATCAAAAACTCAGCAACATCATAGTGACCGTGATTGCAAGCTTCATGTAAAGGTATCCATCCAGCATTATCACGGGGATTGATTTCATGGCCCTGCGCGACCAACGATTTGACACGTTTAAGGTCACCTTTGATCGAGGCTTCATGCAAAGGAGTATCACCAACTTCATTTGGCTTGAACTTACCACCGCCTTTTGCCCGCCTACGACCGATCATCATAACCTCATCATTATCCTCATCATCCGTTATGATATCGTCAATATTGGCTATCTCGTCCTCAAGCTCATTGGACTCTTCATAATCCTCACCTTCGATATCTTTGGCCACTTCTGGATATGATTTTAGATTCATTAAAACCGCCTCCAGTTCGCGATATCTTGTTGGATTGAAACACTTTTGTTTCATGTATGGCACATAATATCGAAGAACATTGTGCATCAACTTAGGATCTTTACCTGCCTTGTCCAATGCTTTTTCATAAGCCTCGCAAACTTTCTCCGGCTCGTGTTCGAGATACTCGTGCATATGGCCGATCTTGATGAGAGATTGGCATTGTTCTGAGCTAATACCATCTCGATAGGTCAATTCTTTTTCGTAACATATTAAGGCGTGTTTGAATTGTCCATCGTCAGCGTAGGTCTCCGCTACCGAGTATAAAATTCTGGCTAACTCACTTTTGGGTTTCGAACAGACCTTTGCATCCGAAAAAGCTCTACGATAAAATTCAACAGCCAATTTGAAATTGCCGATTGCTACAAATAGATCTCCTAATTTATCACAAGACTTCAAACGATTTCCACTTGGTGTGTTTTCTTTGCAAATCTTCTCATACGTGGTTGAGATCAAGTGAGCTAATTTGGTTAGCCTAATAGCTTTCGAGTGATCCTCTTCATTTGGAGACTTTTCCAAGTAGGCTTGAGCAAACGTTCGCTTGGCATTCTTGAAGTCTCTTTGACATATTCTCACCAAGCCACGTTCAATCAGCGCATCACAAATAAGTAATTTTTTTCCTATTGATTTGGCCGTGAGGAGGGCATCTTCGCTAGTTTTAACAGCCAACTTGACGTCATTGCGTTGTCTATGCATACCAGCCAGGATAATTTGACACCTGTAAAGATCCTCTTTTATCTTGGCACTCCTACAAATTTCTATTGCCCGGTTAAGTTTAACTACAGCCTCGTCTGAATGGCCACAAATATCCTTAATGAGACCAAGATTGATGAGCAAGCCACTAATCATTTGGGCATACTCTTTGGCATCAACTTGATCTCGAATCGATTCTGCCAGATTCAGGGCATCCTGAAACCTCTTATCCGCCTCGCGAGCTGCGTCCTTTGTCTGTTTGTCTATCACACCATTTTTGTCCTTTAACTCTTGAGCATGCATGAGGTACACTCTTCCCAGTGTTGTGTATGCTCGTTGTATCTCGACATTGTTCTTTAATTGTTGTGCCAATTCTAAATATTTTTTTATGTGATCAATAGCTTGAAAGAAATCACCCATGGAGGCCTTCGCTTCGCCAATATAACGTGATGCAACTGCCGTCCCAAGACGATCACCAACTGTCTTACACAATTCGAGAGCTTGCTCGTGATAATGACAGGCCTCATCGTAAGATCCAACCTCTGAACAGAGTCCACCAATTACATTGTACAATTCTATACATTCGCGATGGTTCTTTTTCAGCTTGGCTGCATTTACCTGTTTTAGAAACTTGTTGACCTCCTTGAGGTGCGACATATCAAGATGACATAAGGACGGTGATCTATGTGATCCGTGGTGGAGTTAAAGACCATCAAATATATCGAATGAAAGTGGCCAGTGTTTTTGTTGTTGATGTCTTGTAGTATTTTTTGTCAATAGTATCGATCGAACCAGTTTTGAGAAGCCGGTTTGTACGTGTTGATTTGCCGGTAAACAACTCGTGGCGCTCACGCTGACCAAAACAAGCGTCTTAAGCGCGCATTATTCAAATGCGACGAACAAATTCGACATTATTTTTTGCCCGGCCGAATAAATTATTCGGCTGCTCTCGGCGCCAGGCCGGCTTGGCGAACACTGCCGCTGATCCCGCCGTCGTCGCTGCCCAGTTGGCAAATAATGCTCATGAGCTCTGCAGACAAAAAACTGGCGTGCGAATAACTTTTGGGATTTCGCTTGAAACTTGCTTTCAAGTTGAAACCAAATTTCTGCTTATTCCTCATCACTCTTTAGGGTCAGAAGAAAGCTCGATTCGCGAATCGCGATGATCGCAAACGCTTTGGTTTGTGTTTGATAAAATTCAAGTCTTACCCATACACACTTCATCGGCCTCTCCTTGCACCGGGTTATGTTGACTTGCAAACAAATATAACTACTCATTTATGTATAATTAATGCCATCCAGTTATCATATATCACGACATGAATCAATGGTACAAGATGACACCAATCTAGAGGACCAGATTGTAATTGGACGAGTTCTTAATTATAACTTATTATTTAAACCGCAAGAATGAACGACGTCGCCGGTGATGAGCAATCCTCTACCACTGGTAATGAGCAATCTTCAACCACCGGCGAAGAAGAAATTCCCACCACCGGTGAAGAGAAAAATTCCACCGCTGGTGAAGAGCAAATCTCGACCGCTGGTGAAGAGCAAATCTCGACCACTGGTGAAGAGCAAATCTCGACCACTGGTGAGGAGCAATCCTCTACCACTTGTAATGAGCAATCTTCCATCACTTGTAACGAGCAATCTTCCACCGTAACAGAAACTAACCCGCTGTTGGCATCTTTGAGGGACATTGCCATGTCTGGCAACGTAGAGTAAGTTTCCACAAAACACAATCCTCGTTTTCTCGCATTCTGAAAACGATGACAATTCGTAACTTGTGTGTAGATGCTGACATCTAACTCCAACTCCTTCACAATCACCTAAACTACTCAGACCACAATGGGATGATCTACAGAAATCACTCAAGACCAGATTGGAGCAGGTTATTGAAATGTACCAAAAGCAAAAGGATTGCAAAGATAACCAACTAGATGAGCCAAATGTAGAGAAGTTTAATTTAGATAATTCCCGTGATGAAATTATGGAATTGATTGAATCATTTACGGAACCTCCTTTCACAATACAAAGGATCTGTGAATTGCTTAGCTGGCCACTCAAATACTACGATCGAGTTAGCACCTTTCTGCGAGGTTTAGAAAAGAATCTCCGTGTTATATCATCAAATGATTGGCCTAAATGTCAATCACCCAATAGTCTTAATGTCGAAGAGGCTATAATCACTTAAGGGTTTCTTATTTTACCTGGCACGTAGTTCCTATCAATGATAGGCTCTTGCAGAAACATGTGTAGGCATCTTTCATTTTGGGCCAAGGGATGACCAGCAACCTTGTTGATGAATGTTTCCAAACCCTTTCTCCGATCCTCAATGAATCCCTCCTCAAATAAACCATCATCACTCCTAAACGGCACTTGCCTCTTCCAAGCCTTACCTGAGTTTGGTTATGTTGTTTATAAGTACAAGGTTAGTTGTCAGTATGAACAATTTGATGTAGTCGTCATATTGTTTGAAACATTATGGAAAAAAGAACTCACCTGGTAATGGTGGTACAACAATTTTACTATCACGTTCTAGTTCATTGCGAAGCCATTCAAAATCGCTGTACCTTCTTCGGACACTTGAATCCTTCATCTTGAATACTGGTAGGTTGGTCTTCATTCTAACTTCAAAATCTGTGTAACGTGCCCTGGCAACACCATGAGTAATTGGATTAACAACATCGATTTCTAAGAAATTCGCCGGCGCAGCATACGCGTCATCAAGTGTTTGTTTTTTGCTCTGGAGCCTCCTTGTGGCCTCGTTTGGTATCTCGACATTTGGTGCCATCTTTGGTTCAGGCCCTTAATAGAGACTTGATAATCGTTAGACTTCGAACAATCTGACGGATCAAATGACGTCTCCAACGAGGTTTAATCAAGGTTTTATTTTAAAGCTTAGCATGCTATGATGTGTGTGAGTGTCTGTGTTAGCCAGTTGCGTGCCAATAAAATTGGCCGCCCATCGCACACGGACAGGGACACTACAACCCAATGCGTCAGTTGCATGCTAATGCCTGCAAAAATCAGTAGGATGTGTAATTGGAAAAGTTCAATATAAACAAATCCTAAATCCTATCACAGCTCTTCCATTTTAATTCCACCCTCTATTACGCGTCCCAATGTCCTTGATAGAGCGAATTCGAATCAATATTATGTGAATGATGCTGAACACATTAATTAGCAACAATTATCAATGGACTTTTTAGAATATATTATTCGTTATAAGACTGCGCGGGTGCCTTCTTGGCGTAGAAACCTGGCAAAGATACTATTGTATGCAATTGTTATTTCAGCACTTTTAGATATAACCACCTACACATCCGTCATCCCTATAAAACTCGTCCACACCACCACTATCGAACCAATCAGATGGCCCTTAACAACGTTAGATGGCCCACCAGACAATCTCGTACTAAACGATCAAGATGGATCGATATTTTTGGCCATCGATGGGGACATATACAAATACGACAGCGATTTGTTGCTGAAAACTAGAACAAAATCATCTGGGCTACAATCATCATCACTAGCGCCATCAACAAACGGGTCTAGTCAATATACAAACAAATTATTGAAGTTAATCAAATTTAACAATCCTGATCTACTACTGTCCTGTTGGCAATTACAAAATCTCATACTCAAATGTATGTTCTATCGCTTAGATGACCTTAAGTTTGTGCTACTGACATGGTCTATCCCGAACAGGAACGCAACCATCTTTAAAACTTATCCTAACGAAGACTTACAAGTAATTTCTAATAGACATGATACTAACAATCTGTTGATTGTAACAAGTCGGCCAGCATCAACTGAGGATCAACTCGAACATGTTATCGATCTTCAAAATGGTACTCAAAGTTCAATCACGACACTTGGTATGCCCGCCATGGGCATATTTCGAGTTAGTAAGAATCAGTCTACAAAGCATATCTCCCTTGATCTAACAACAGTATTACCATACAGCAAACAACTGGATAATTATCTCTTGCTCTACCATTATATCTACACGTTCAATTATGAAGATTATACATACTTTATATTGAATGACATACGAAGACCAAAATCAATCGTGAGTGAGCAAGGAACTATTGAAAGCGTAAGACTAGCTAGAATTTGTAGAAATGATACCGAACTCAATTCGTACACAGAGATCTCAATAACTTGTAACAATCAATTAGATGTGCATGCCAAAGTTGCATATCTAGACACTAATAAGCCAACTCAAGATCAGCCCCTTCATGTCATATTAGAGAAGATAAATAATGACGCTCATGTGAAACAAAACTCTGCAAAGTCATACCTCTGCTCGTACTCAATGAAACTTATTCAAGATGTATTCAACAAGGCAGTTTCCGACTGTCATGCAGGTTTATTAGAATCTACCATGTTGGCCAAAATTCATCCCGAATCTAAACAAGTGCCAATTTGCCAAAAGAACCCATCGAAAGACTGGTGTACAAGTGCAACAAATCCTTACATCGATGGATACTCAAATCACCATCTCGTCAAAGAGGATACATTCATTCAGTTGGATGGTTTGACATCGGCTAACTTCCTTTACGCATTTTTACAGGGACACCCAGAACCCAAAGAGGTTTATTTCATAGGAACCAAGTCTGGTTTGTTAACCAAGATCGGAGTTGATGAGGATCCTTTTTATACTATTGACCTTTATAGCCATAAAGTTAGAAATTACCAAGTGGAGGGTGAAAAGCTTTCAAGCATCTTCGCAAATGATTCAATCACATCAAGTCGTGGCGCAAAATATAGTATAGCAAATGATCACATTTTCGTTATCAGCGATCGAAGCGAGATTCAAAAGCTACCTATTAATGGCTGTCAGTTCTATACATCGTGCCATTCATGTTTAACTAATCGCGATCCTTTGAGGTGCGTCTGGTGCGGTGATGTTTGTTCAAGAACAGATGAATGTGACACGGGCAAGCAATCAAGGTCATCCTGTCCACCGTTGATCAAAAGCTTC
The DNA here is from genome assembly GCA_950022295.1 of Bromus sterilis. Classification (NCBI taxonomy): domain Eukaryota; kingdom Viridiplantae; phylum Streptophyta; class Magnoliopsida; order Poales; family Poaceae; genus Bromus; species Bromus sterilis. The sequence goes on from OX465601.1 coordinate 271,706,225, forward strand.
ACTCCTCAATCTGGACCTTTAACAGGCACTACATTGACCATTTTAGGGGAGAGTTTTGGGTCCATCAAAGGTTCCTCGCGCGTTTATGTTGCAAGCCAAGAGTGTTCCATCAATTGGAAGACAAGTGATAATAATAAGATTGAATGCACTTTAAAGCCCGTGAATGAGTCTATAGATGGACTAATACAAATATTCGTTAATGACGATACAGGCTATATAGCATTGAACGGCACCGCGAGTTCCAAACAACCTTACAGCTATAAAAGAATCTCTATATTTGGAAATCGCCCAGGCTATGTACCTTATAATGGGAGCTCAGAAATTACAATATATGGTTATAATTTGGACGCTGGCTCTAGCCGAAAAGTATTCTTTGGTGATACTGAATGTTCTGTGATAAAAGTTGGCGAAAAAGAGATAAGTTGTATGATAAATCAACCCGAAGATGCATTTACAACAGAGAAGAACATTTTGAAAGGACCATTGAAGATTATTGTAGACGGAGTAGAGCAAGAACATCTCAAGTCATCTATATCGCATCCATTTGGTGATCTATGGGATTCAATAGAAATCCGAACCGACAGCGAAAGTGTCACGGATCTAGCATTAGATCACGGAAATACACAGGACACCCATTTCAGTTTTAGCAACTTGTTTGTAACATTCATACTGATTGTTACACTAGCCTTATTGGTTTTGTACCTTACACGTTACGATGGACTTAAACAATTGCGAATTTTATTCATGTCTAACGGTCTGGGCGACAAAAGTGACTTGGAGGCAGCCAAATTGAATTTCAGAAATCAAAATGGTAATGATTTCATGCATTCAGATACCTCTGCAAGACCAGGAGAGTCGCTCAGTGGTCTCATCAAACTTAATGACTTATCGAGTGACTATTTTAGCAAAGCTGAACAACTTGAACAGGACAAACCTCTAATGCATGACATTGTGGATGATGAAATGATGTCCATACTGAAACAAGAAAAGATCCTAATCGATCGAAATAGATTGACTTTAGGACACGTGCTCGGTTCCGGACAGTTTGGTCGCGTCTACAAAGGATTTCTTAAGGTTGAAAACTCTGGAGAACATGCTACAGTTGCTGTCAAGACTTTACATAATCGATGTCATTGGGACGACTCCAACAACAACCAAGCTTTCCTTGAGGAAGGCTTGATGATGAAGGATTTTGCTCACGAAAACGTCTTGGCTCTAATTGGTGTCACTTTTGATTCAAATGGCCTGCCCATGGTTATAACACCATTCATGCTCTATGGTGACTTGAGGTCTTACATAAGCGATGAAGCATCATCACCTACTGTTAAAGAGCTGATAGAATTTGGTATACAGGTTGCGAAGGGCATGGCTTACCTCTCAAATCTTAAGTTTGTCCACAGAGATTTGGCCGCTAGGAACTGCATGTTAGACGAAAATCTGATTGTGAAAGTTGCCGATTTTGGCCTGTCACGTGATATTTATGAGCGTGATTACTATTCAAGTGATAATAAGAAAGCCAAGTTACCAGTGAAGTGGATGGCAATCGAAAGTCTGGAAAAGTCTGTTTATAGCACGAAGACTGACGTTTGGTCTTACGGTGTCTTATTGTGGGAACTAATGACACGTGGCGTTGTGCCATATCCCGACGTTGACAACTTTGACTTGTTCAGTTACTTAAAAGAGGGTCGAAGGATGCTGCGACCTCGTTATTGTCCAGTGAATCTTTATAGGATTATGCAAGCTTGTTGGAGCTCAAATCCAGAAGATAGGCCAACCTTCGATGAGCTCGTGGTGAGTGTCTCGAATGTGATAACTCAGCTTCAGGAAGCTAAAGATAGCGACGGTCAGCAGAAAGTCAGCCGAGATGAAACATATTGTGATGTTGTGAGGTGACAAACTCTATGAGTGTAAATAAACTTTTTTAAGTTAATGGGCCAGAACAAATGTATGAAAGTTTTTGTTATTGTAAAGGTAAGTGAGGTTTGTTAGGCTAGTGATGGTCAAGATTACAACCGGAATGACCACTAAGAATTAGTTTGATTTATTTGATAAAAAGAGTTCAGTTCACATTGAAGCGCCTAACGTCCTGATGACACATGACTCGACTATCCGCCCTGATTGGGTGCTGGTATGGCATTTTTTTCGCCTATGTCCAGACGAATGACCCTAACATCGTCATACTCGACTAGGACACAGGCGGCGTCGTTGTTGCCGCCGCAATATTTCGAAGATGAGAACACTGTGATGAGCTTTTGATTACTATGCAGCGTATAACCTGTTGGAAGACATTCGTGAGCTCTTATAACATGAGACAAGCCATTGACTTCCATGAACCTAAGTGCAGCCGACTCGCTAAAATAGTAGGCAGTTCCTCGTTTGTTGTTGGGTAAAAATCCTTTTAACGCTGAGAAAGCTCGCGAGCCAGATTGGAGGCGCAACAATTCAGCCATTTCGCCAAAAACACTGTTTGTCAATGGGTCGTTCCACATCAGTTCCCAGGCTAGAGGCGATTGATTTTCTGGGTCAACAAGCGGACATGGAACATTGTTGATATCTCGAATTGATTGAGATGACATTGGAATGCCGCCGTGACAGCAAAATATGTGCTGGTCAATAAGACAGGCCACTGGCATTGCATCAAAGCACTTGTTGATTGTGGACCAAATATGTGCGCCGAGAGATGGGCCCAACTTGTCAATACATTCACGATGAAATGTGAACGCCTGCTGGATGGCGCGCAATTCGTGATTGCCTCGAATCAATACAAAAGTGTTGCGTTTGCTCAACAGTTTACAGCAGAATAGATAAAACACCACCTCCAAACTATGATGACCACGATCAACCAAATCACCCAAGAATATGAATGAAATTTTGGTGGCCTTGTGTGGCCCTTGAGACCAGAGCTCTCGTTCGTAGTAACGCAAATCGTGGAAATTTCCGTGTATGTCGCCAAAGACGTACAGTGGCGAGCTCACCGAAACCATACGGTCCTCAGTCGCGAACATGGCTTTCATATCGGCCAAAACTTTGTTGGCCATTGAGGCAAAAGATTTCCTTTCGTATGTGATCAAATTAGTCCAGGCATTTGGCACGGGCGTTGGCCTGGGACCATAACTGGTCAAGTCGCACTTGTTCATGTAATCTCTGAGGATGCTGAACAACTCGACTACATGTTTGGGCCCGTATTGAATTGATCCATGCGAACCACCGCCACCACCTGGTGAGGGTCCACCACCCATACTTCCGCCACTGCCTCGGCCGCCACCGCTCCCACCGCCGCCGCCGCCACCGCCACCTCCTCCTGTCCCACCACCACCGGTGTTAGCGCTGGCGCCACTTCCGCCGGAAACCTTTGAAGGCTGAACTGAGATAGACGGCTGAGCCGCTACAGTCGATGGCGATGCATTTAGAGACGTGCTACTAGGTGGAACCTGTTCACCGGGCGAATGTTGAATCTTGCTGGTTAAACCCAGTTTTGATTTAAGATGATGTTTACTGCCTCGTTTTGGTTTCCCATCAGAGCCTGAACCGCCTTGTTGTGTATCCTCACCTTTCTTATCCTTCTTGAAATTTCTATCCCTTGAGTATGTTGACCTTGGCGACATTTGACCTGTAACAATTATAAGCGTCCTTGGCTTTTGCTGTTAGCATCCCATTTTGGCAAATGAATACAAATGAGGAGGTTTAGATTCAAATCTATTCTCTAATTTAATCAACAACAATTCGTTGAGAGCAAGTGTTGGCTAGATGAATCTTTCAATGAATATCCTGGATGGACGAATATGAAATGAATGCTCAGATTTCACAAGAAGGCGAAAGCAAGCCCCAAAAGAAATTTGTTTGATTCTTGGTTGGGCAGACGATCGCAACAAACCAAAAAATATCTGCTTGTGAGTTATAATTTTTTCTTTGCTTAGAATAAGCAGCTCGCCATCGTCATCTTTGTCATTTGCTATTTTCGTGAGTCCCGTCAGCCGACAATCTTGCACTTAATATGTATCTTGAAACATTTGACAATTAAGCCAGATCCAAATTGTACAATTGATTCAGTTAACATCGTCGACCAATCTCTCTTATATCGAGTTTTATTGTGTGTCAATCTGTTTACATCTTGGATCAACCCACAAAATTTATCTAATGAATCAATACATAGCTGTTGTGATCACCCGAATGGTGCTATCTGCATTGATTATTCAATCTCTGTTTGTGATCAATGCCATCAGCTTGGACCCGCAATTATTGCCTCTCCCACCGCGAACGATCAAGTCAGAGCCAATCGTCAATGGCGACATTGACTCCTCGAGGCCGAAAGGTTCTGTCCAACTCTTGCAAGAGAATGTCAATGTGGTCATGAATTCCAATGATGAGGTGGACTTATCGCTACCACCAAAACGGGTTGACATTCCTCTCGAGCTGGAGGTCACCAACGCAAAATCCGATATACCTCGGGCAAGCGCACCACAGGAAACTGTCCAACTATCTGCTGAAGTAGGACCAAATTTGGTGTCCAATGTCGCAACAGTTAGCTCCTCTACAACAGGACGGCCAACCACCGTATTATCCGCGTCAAGTGGTAATCTGAGGATCGACGAGAGTAGCGACGCAACCCAGGGCGACAAAAATTCTACCCTCTTGAAGATCAAACGCTGTCCACAAGGATGTATAAGCATGGGGGTGATACAAGGTCTTTACAAAGGACCAAGGAAAACACAAGAAGAATGTGGTGAAGGTTGTCTTCCAATGCCAGACGACCCGTTGCCAAGCAAGCAGACGCAAGGCAAGCCACCCACGACAGGCAGGCCAACCAAGCCAACCAACAGTGCAACTCGGCTGGAATTCGGTTTATTGTTAGCTACAACTTTGATCATTTCAACCAGTTTGACATGCTTCCTATCCGGCAAAAATTTCATCACTGTTTAACGCACTAATCTCAATTTCTTCGGTTTGAACAATCTCTACAATCCAGAGTTGTATAACAATCTCTCCCTAGGAATAAACCTCCGATCCTGCACACCGTGACCACTTGGCTTTTGAGCGGCTTCATCTGTCATAGATGACCTATTAAAATAAAGCAAATAGTAATAGTCTTGGTCTAAACTATTATCATAATCAGCCTGAATCTTTTCTTGGATTCTAATCAACCAGTCTCTATCTTTGTCCGTTAAAACACCATCATGTTTTGTTTTGTTGTTGGCCTTTTGCGAGTGCCTCAAGAATCTAAAACCTTCGCCAGAAGCTGGCATCCTATCCCGTATAAATTCATCATGATGCATGGCTGTGATAGAGTGTCTTTGTTTTGCTTTAGTTATGACACTTAATTGAACCTGTGGCGGAATTATTATAGGCTCTTTCCTATGCAATCTATAATTCTCTTTCTGGTTCCTAACATCTCTCCTATCTTTGTAGTGATCGCGTAGGTCATTGTTATCCCGATTATGTCGATCATATCTATCGTGTCTTTCACCATTACGCTTCTCATGAAAGTTTCGATTCCTTTGTTCATCAAAGTGCCTTGTCAAATCATTATTACGCTGAGCTTTATCTGAAGTCTCAGGGGCATTGTTAGTCTTCTTTTTAATATCTGATTCACGCTGCTGTGTGACATTGTTTGGTCGATTGGCAAGCATCTGTCTCTCTAGTTCTTCGACAGTAAAACACCGGACATTAGTAGGGATAGCCTTCGGCTCTAATCGTTGCGGTTGATGATGGGCGAGAAAAGCAAAGTGTTGTTGTTGTTGTTGTCGTTGTTGTTGTTGTTGTTGTTGTTGTTGTTGTTGTTGTTGTTGTTGTTGTTGTTGTTGTTGTTGTTGATTTAGATTCTGTTGACGCTGATGTTGGCGCTCTTGCTGATTCTGTTGGAGTTGTTGGTTCTGTTGGTGCTGTTGAAGTAGTTGCTGTTGTTGTAAGATCAAACGTTGCTGTTGCTCTAGAATCAAGCGCTGTTGCTGTTCGAGCGTCAACGTTTTAGGTTCTATATGTTGAAATAGACTTGAATCTAGTATAGTGTCTGAGCCAAATGATCTAGGATCATCTCTTTTGAATAAATCTTTGCCGCCAAATGGACTCCAACCGGCACGTCGAGATGTTTCCGGTTGGGTCCTAGGCGTACGTGCTTGGGCATTCTGATTTATACTTGTTTTAAGAAGCTGCCTCTCCAATTCATCTACTGTTAGAACTTGCGGTTGTGGATTTGGGAGCTGTTGAACTGGTGGCTGTTGAACTGGTGGTTGCTGAACTGATTGCTGCTTCGGTGGTGACGATTTATGCGACAATATCATATCTCGTGCGATAAGTTCCTCGTGTTCATCTTCGTTCCACTCAGCAGCATTATCAAAGGTCTCATCATTGTTAGCATCGACATCATGACCGTGCCCATTGAACTCTTCTTCATTATCCTCCCCATGCTCTTCACTGTCCCAGAACTCCGGATTATCATCCCAATCCTTATCGTTCATATTCTCTTCTTTCAATTTCAGTGGTGCTGTGACAATTATTTATAGTGTAATCAATATCTATATATCTATACCCACTGTTATCAATAATTAACTCTTTCTAAATGATCTCGTCCAATACGCTAATACTAGTGATAATATTGTGACAAAGAGAAACAATAATTTTCGAAGTTCATATTATTGCAAGTGTACATAAATACACACATCAGAGTTGGCAACGCGAGTTTATCCTCGAGCCGCTCAAACACGCTGCAATCCCAAGAGTTCCAAGAACTCTCCAATTGTAAAGTCTGTCCGAATTTGTGCACAAGAAGCAAACAGCTCGTCGCCTGCAGAAAACCCGCAGTTTGGCGAACAATCGCCATCTGATTGAACTCGCGGCAGATTCCAACGCATCATTAGTCCAGATGGGACCTGTTCATCGATCCAAATTGCAGCTGTTATGGTTTAAATTTAAATGATGATGATGATGAGGTGTCATAAGCACACAGTTATCGTTAAAGGCTGCATGATGAAGGGGGTCTCTCGTGGAAAAATGGAGGGAAGAGGGGCCTGCTGGCCGTACCTGCATTTCGCGGTGCCACGCAGACTGCGCGACGCACTGCAAACCATGTGGCAGTTAGAAATTTTGATTCTGCCAGTCAGTCTTCAAGCGTCGTCGCGCCACAAAAGGCCTTCCCACAACTGGTCAACACCGACAACCCCGACTTCGAGTATCTCGTGGCGGTTCGGAAATAAATATTGTCGCTATCTCAAATGATTTGATTATATTAATCAAATTATTACGACTTCTCTAATATAAATATTTGATCCATTTTAAGTTATATACTCAATTCTCAACTGTGATCATGGTCACCTCAAGGCACCGATCCTCAACTGCATCTAGTGTTGCAAACGCGGCGCATGCTTCAGCATCATCGCCAGCCCAGACATCGGAACCACCCGTTCCACCCACGCCGAAAGTCAATAAGCCACCCTTAGATGACTGGACAACCAGAGAAAAACTTTGTCTGGCATCACTAGCCATGAGACACAACAATTCATGGAGTTCCGTTGCAAGACAGATGCAATCGTTCGTTGAGAAGGAACGGCCTGATGGTTTCTTGAACCAAAAGACCTGTGCTGCTCAATTTGATAGACTTATGAATGAATTGGGTGTCGATAAGAGACCAAAACGAAATGAATCTACTGATGCATCAGGGTCGGTGATCTACAAAAAGATGTCCGAGAAATATATTAAGGAACTCGAAGAAAGTATTATTGATATGAGAAATCTGTGGTTGAAGATGACTGATGAACCCGTCACAATGGAAGAAGAACAACCCCCGAAAGAGATTAAGCAAGAGCCACCAACCTCTGGTAAACAACGAGGCAAACAACAGCAACAACAACAACAACAAACTACCCCAGCCGCAAAGACGCCATCTTCATCCAAGGCCAGCGCTAGCACGACTACCGAACTAGAAAAACCACCCACGAGAGCTCTCACTCGTAGAGAATCTAGTCGGCAGAATCTGGAAAAAACATTCTCGACGCTGTATCAAGAGGCGATGGAAATCAAAGCACTTAATCAACTATGCAGACCTTCGGCAGAGGTCGAAAAGGCTCTGGGAAGTTATGAAAAGGTCGTGTTTCAACACGTAGATATGGCGACCATCAAAAAGAAATTCAGTGGCGATATAGATGATCCACATGCTCTAATGAATGATTTCCTTTTGATGTTCCAAAATGCAACAATGTATTATCCTACTGATCACCCGACTCATAAGCTAGCTGTTGAGCTTAGAGAAAAGCTTGTACCTCAGTGGGAACGACAAACTGTGGAGAGGCATAGATCTCGACATTAAAAGTTTTTGAAGAAAGGAAGACTTTGGGCGAAAACTATGGCAAAACTGTCCATATTCATGATTGAGTTTTACTAACATGCAGCATTGTGTTAATTTCATAAATGAAATCTCTGAGATCATTTGTTATCTGGCGTAATTGCTCATCCCGGAGTGCTATCTTCTCCTTGAGCGTGTCTTTCTCTCTGACAGCATCAGGATGGAGCTCGGCTGAGAGATTCCTGCGATGTTTTTGAATTTGCTCCACATTGTCCGGATCATCTTTAAATGGAATCAATGATTTCACTTGAACATAAGCTAGACTTGAGCATATTTCATTCACTTTATCATAATGATTTCTCAGCTCGTCAAATTTCTTTTGGGTTTTGGAAAGGATGTCATTAATTTTTGCTCTCTTTGCGTCATTCTCAGCTGTTCGTTGTAGGGCTGCATTTGTTAATTTTAAATGGTTGAACAATTCTGTTGCCTTTGAAACAATCTCGTGCACAGCATCCTGACCAGCTCTACAATGATATAACCCATCGCCAGATATGAATCCAGACCCTTGATTCAAGTTATCTGGTTCGTGAGCCATGATTTTCACGATAATTTTCCCAATAAGATTGATCTTGCGGGATAAATATATTCCCTTTTTCGATTGGAAACGATTCTTACACACGTGCAAGCCACATTTGCGCACAAACTCTGTGCGACACAGACTCGTACTCATTGAAATTGAACGGACAGCCCGTGGCAAGAGGCCGAAGCTCTCAAGATGCAGAGCCGGTCGACAAAGCTATCAGCTTTGATTAAATTTCGATATATTACTCTATTCTCAAATCTCATAATCCCGTTTCTTCACCAACAATCCTCGACCCGACATCAATGATGCTCACTAATATTGATGCAATCAATTGGGGACCACAACAAGTCAGGGACTGGCTAAGGGGCCTTTGTGATGACCCTATCTGGATCAATGAGGACTATATTATCAACAACAATGTAGATGGACGTGAATTATTGATGGCAACCGCCAATGATCTACACAATATTGGCGCGCTCAAAGTAGATTTGCAAGAGCATATCCTAGAGGCCATAGAGAGACTAAGACGTTCATCGACAAACTTTTTGTCTAATGAGACACTACAGGTGGCCATCCTAAAACTTGCAATTCAAGCTCGAAGTTTGCAAAAACAACTTGTTGCAAATCGAACCCATGCACTATTCGAACCTGATTTGGCCGCCACAAAAGTCCTGACACCAACAAAAGATTCAACCAGAAGAGACTCGAATCCTAAACTTCAAAGGCAACGAGTTGACCTGGATACTTTGGCTTGTGTATCGGCCATTGTAAGAATTGCTCAGCATGTAACAGAGATCATCAGTCGAAAGCCATTTACCAAGTATGACGATTATCGTTCGATGAAGAGTCTAATACTGGCGCTAAGTATCGAGTTGACATCAACCGCTCAACGTGATCAATTTGTCGAGCAACCAAATGATATAATCGAAAAGAGTTCCAAGGCTCTCGCAGACTATTGTGAGCGGATAGTATATGGCACCAAAGATATTCTACTTATACAACCATTTTACTTAAAAACTTTGAGGCTAAGAAAGAAAGAAAACGAGAATGACTTTGGACTCACGATAAAAACCCTCCCAAACTGCACTCATGTCGTGGATAGCATTACACCTTTGTCTACCGCAACGAAAACTAACGAGCTGACTGTTGGCGATGAAGTTATCTATCTCAATCAGTTCATCACTGGATGGTCAAAGAAAAGTGTCGAACAATTACTGGATGCAAGTTCAATACTCGCGGAAACAACACTCATAGTTATAAAAAACCCGACTGAATAATTTGTCTAGAGTATTGATTGTTATCATTGTATTATCGTTCCAACATTAGAGTGTGTATGAGACCATAGATATAATAGAAGAATGCAAATAGACTGAAGAATAACTTGATCCATCCTTCTCGTGTGGCACGAGACAATTGGTCAGAGTTCATGATATTCGTGGGATCGTAGATGCTCGATATTCTACTGAGGAGTGGTTTGCTTGCAGGTGATTTGATAAAAGCCTTGTAGAGTCTGTGAATATTGTAAGCCATTAAAGGTAGATTGATTAATACGGTCAGCCATTCGCCAACCAGAAAGAAGATCAATGTCATGGCAAATTGAACACCATACTCGGTTATGAGCAATGGGTTCATGAGTCGACAATGATCAATTGGATTCTTGAAATCTGTTTTGAGCTCGTCAACAGCAATCACATGATGCACTGCTAAGAATATGAGTCCGGCATCTCCGATGAGGGCCAATATGTAAGCACCAACGGCGTATCCCATCCTCAATGATTTTCAATTTCTGAATATTAAAAGATGAGTAATTTATGAATGTGTTCTAGATGTCAGTGAATAGAGCTAATCTCAGCAGATGGTGACAAATTATTAGATGGCTAATACGATATCAAGGATAGTGTTTAGATTACTTGTCATCAGATGTCATTTTGGTAAAAAATTTAACGACCATGTGAGGAAGTTTGACACAAAAAACTTTCGTTCAAAGAGTATAACTTCATTTGTGGACAACTGTAGGTTTTGGCTGTGCGATGTATCGCACTCCATTTGTATGATCTAGAATCTTCGCGCGATTCGCACCTCGACATCGTCATACATTATTGGGACTTGCATTTAGTTTAGTTTTGCCAGCATCCCTTGACTCCTACAATGGCAATTTGTCGGTACATAATCTTATAGAGTAATCGGCGGAGTCTACCATGGTAACGAGTTAAACCACGCTTTGTCAAACCACTTAAAACCAACAATTACCTTAACTCCAACAAGTTAGATTGCACTTGTCTTTTAGGTTGCTGTTGGTTGGAACACTTGAGATGGCTCGATTCACGATTAGAAATTAGTGGTTGGGGGAGCTGTTATTTTATCGAAGTCGACAGAATAGGTCAGAGGTTCAGTTCGTCTGGAGGGCTGACAAATATAACAGAAAAATTCAGCTATGGGATGCTTCACTCAAAATCGTTGGATTCATCCAGTCCAGATACGGAATCTCCAGTCGGAATTCAAGTGACTCGGTGCACAGAGCTGGCTAACATGGCAAGTGTAAGATTATGACTGATGCCTACATGCGCCAGTCGCGTGTAAAATTTTGCAAATTGTGCAGTCCTCTAGCAAGCGCTTTTGTCAGCGAGATTTCATCGAGTGCGAGCAACGCAAAACTCATGCAAAGAGAGGCACTTTTCTCTTATCAACTTCGTTGTGGTGACTTTAATCGAATTATTTGCAGGATGTTATCGCAACGCATTTTCCAATCATCGTCGTAGCCTCTCGAAGGCCTTAAGCAAACAAATTAAACGACAAATATTGGTCTACGTGGCATACTAGAGCTTAGAGAGAAATCCATGTCATACTCGGTTGGGGGTGTTTTGTGACGTTTACATGCCAAGACTGAACGCCTGTTGAATCTCATTAGAGAACCACCACTCTTAATTCACAATTGAAATGTCCCGACTTTTGAACAAGTCTAGTTTAGTCGCCAACCTATTCCGTTCAAAGCGATATACTTCCACAACAGCCAAAGCCATGGCCGGCTCACAACAAACACCGTCGTCTTCAGACAATACGCCTTCGGTCAAAACCGCTATCTTGATGATGAATATGGGTGGACCAGAATCTGAGAAAGTTGAAGATGTCCACAAGTTCTTATTGGCATTGTTTAGCGATCGCGATATTATTCAGATGCCTTTGCAAAACTTTCTCGGTCCAATAATATCAAAGAGAAGAGCACCAAATCTGAAGGCGAAATTTGACGAGATCGGCGGCGATCCGCTGCTTAAATGGACCCAACGCCAAGGAACTGGTATTGTCGAATGTCTTGACAAGATCAGCCCAAAGTCAGCACCACACAAAGCCTACGCCTGTTTCAGGTATTCCAAGCCAGACATTGAGCATGCCGTGGAGCAATTGGAACAGGATGGAGCTGAGCGTGTCGTTATTTTATCCAAATATCCGCAATATAGTTGTAGCACAACAGGTAGCAACTTGAATGATATATCTAGATATTGCGTGGAGGTTAAAAATCATATGAATGAGAAGCCCAAACAGAGGTGGTCACTTATCGACCGATGGCCATTGTCTAGCGCAGTTGTGGATGTTTACGCGGATAGAATTGAGACAGAACTCAAGAAGCTTCCAGATGATATTCGTGACCAAACTATCCTGCTATTCAGTGCTCATTCCATACCAATTTGGATGGTTGAGCGCGGTGATGATTATACTGGTGAAGTTGGGGGCACAGTTCAAGCGGTCTTGTCCAAATTGAACCTCAAGAATCCTTACAGCCTTGTTTGGCAATCCAAGGTTGGACCGGTTGCGTGGCAGGGGCCACAAATCGAGAAGGCGATTGAAGGATACGTTGAGAATGGTCATAAACATTTCATAGTTATTCCGATTGCATTCGTGAATGAACATATTGAAACATTGCATGAACTGGATATTGAATATGCGAAAGACTTGAAAGAAAAGATAAAATTTGAAACTTTTGCTCGAGTACCCGCTGTAAACGATCATCCAAAATTCCTGCAAGGTATGGCCGACTTGATCAAGCAACATCTTGAATCAGGTGTAACAATAGGTCCTCAAATGCGTCGAAGATGCCCTGGTTGCACGAAGGATAATTGCAAGCGGACGAGATCTTGGCTTGCCAGAATCGATCTTGTCAATAAAGAATTCTCCGACTGAAGATTTTAGAATAAAATTTAATATTTAGGGGAAATTTAGGCCACCGATTGCTCTGGTGGACTGGTCTGCTCGATGAAATCGAATTGACTTTCGTCGTTATAATAGTCAGCCATGTCGAGAGCTACTTGACAGCTCTCCCTGACAATCCTGGATTTGTCATCAATATACTTGCTTATGATCTCTGATTTACCAATTGAACCAAGCGCTTCAGCACACTCGTGCCTGACAATCTCATTCTCTTCGACATCCGCTAACTTTTTTGTTAGTGCATCAACCGAATCCAGACTCTGTATTTGACCCAAAACAAAGGCGACCTCGTGCTTAAATAAGGCAGAGTCTGAGGGACTTCCAAAGAAGCCTTGACATATGATTTGGATAGCCTCCGGAGTTCCTATGTTCCTTAGTGTGAACAACGCTCTATATCGCTCGAACAAGCTGTTATTTTCACCTAAATATATTTCTTTCAACTCGGTGAGACTCATTGAATTGGGGTAAGAGGGCGTTGGATCAACTGAATTGTATGGACTAATAGATTCACTGTCCTTATTTAAGTTCTGTTTATCGTACCATTTCAATCTATCTAGTGCCAGATCACATGTTTCTGATAATTCTCTAACATTATGTTTACTATAAAGTCTCAACAGTTCCATGATATCATCAGTGTGTTTGCCGATGGCACCCAAGGCCTCACCAGACTCGTGCCTGACCATTGGGTGCTGTTTCTCATCCTTTATGGCTTTGATAAGATATGGTAGCGCATAAGGGTCCTTCATTTGTCCCATGCAATAAGCACACTCATGTTTTAATAGATCGGAATCATCCTCAAGTAAAACTTGTCCTATGGTATTAATAGAGTCCTCGCAAATAATATTTCTCAGTGTGAAAAGGGCTCTAAATCTTTTGGCCAAATTCTCATTTTCGTCGGCAAGAATCTTCCCACACTTGGACACTTCTGGCAACATGATGGCGCAATAGAATCTTCACAAATATTGTCAGATTGATGAGTGTTTTGTTATATTAGAGTTGTTTCATTCTGGAATGAAATGCCGATTTTAGACAATCAAAATTGACCAATATTGAGCGCTCGCGCTGAAATCCGCGTGGCTTGAGCGTGACTCGCGAACATGAACATCCGCAACACTGTTGCTTTTTTGATTTGCTCATATCCAAATCCAACTGGATTCTAAAGCTTCATCAAGTTCTCTCAGGTTAACAACTGTATCCTTATGTTTTTTGATAAAATCATGCTCGATGAGTTGATCGTATTTGGGCCGTTGCTCAAAGTCTTTGGTGAGACAAACCGATATAAAATCTATCATTTCTTTGCTAAAACCCATATCATTTGGTAAGCTAGGCGGCGATTCTAAGAGAATTTTGACCTGCAATTCCAATTCCATTTTGCATTGTCCATAAGGTGGATCGCCAGTTGCTAACTCATACAGTGTTACACCCAAACTCCATACATCAGCACGAATATCGTATGGGGCTTGTGGGCTTATCCTTTCTGGTGCCATGTAAGGCATACAGCCAATACCTTTGGTCACCGCTAGCGAATCGATCAGTCGCTCACTAATACCAAAATCACATAGTTTTACCTGACCAAAATCATTGATCAATATATTGGATGGTCTCACATCACGATGTATAATATTGTGTCTTGTTTTTAGATAAGATAGGGCTTTCAATACCGATACCGCTGTGACACCTATGAATCTTTCCGGTAATGGGCGCCTTTCGCGCAATCTCAATAGTTTGCCAAAACATGTTGTCATGATCTCCATGCAGATCCAAATCTCGACGTCTTTGATGAAATAACCACAACACCTAACAATGTTATCACATTCGCATTGTAGAATAACTTGTAGATCCATATAAATGCGTTCATCTTCTTCATCGTTTAATGTTCGCCTCATTTGTTTGACAGCACAAATCTTGCCACTTGGTTTGTGTAGCATCTTGAAGACACTACCACCGCCACCCGTACCCAACAATTCGAGCTCTTCAAATACTTGCTCTGGTTGCAGTGTTGTAATAATTGGTGGTTCATTAGAGCTAACATAAAATTTGTTCTTTACAAAGTCCGAACTAAGACGAGTTTTGTCGCTGATTGCTTGATTTCGTTGACGATTTTGACTCAAGTTGATGAATTCGTCGTCGTTCGTCAATCGTGGCCGCAAATATAGTGGCGAACCAATAGTGCCATGTCCTCGACCTATTCGGCTCAAGTTCATACCCAATCTCAGAGCCGTCATATTTTTGCTGATGGAGCTGGTGAACGAGATCAAATTTGCTAGCTTGCTGCAAACAACTGAATCGATGAAGGTTATGTTCAATCAAAGCACTGTTGGTATTCTGGTTGTCGTCTAGCAACGGGTTCTAGCGGCGAGAGTCCCGCCTAAACAGGTGCTCTTTGTACTTCGCACAGCCCTACATTGTGTCGCCTCACACGAATAGAATTAGGCCACGTGCCGTCTTGTTTGAACTTCAAACAAGATGGCACTTTCAACTCAGCAACGGGACAAAGTGATAGCAAACAAAATATCCAATCTATTTGATTGCTCTTCGGACCGGAGCTCATCGTTTGCTCCGGAATCCAGAGTTTCGATGCAGCTCGTCAAGTGGTCGCGTCAAATCAGCGCGTACGCTCGGATGAGGTCTACAAACATGAACAGGATTGAGCTTTCTCACCGTTACTTTAATTGCAAACTATATCCAACAACATCACAAATCAGTATCGTTGTATCTCTTCTTTCTCGAACTCGGATACATACGCGTCCACTTATTATAACATTGCTCTTCAGATAGGTCGTAATCTAATGTTTCCATATGCGACCGAACACGTTGCCAATCAATGTTTCGCGCTAACAAGTTGTCAAAATTGTCAACATTATGCATGACCTCTACGGCAGTCTTTAAATCATTTATGGCCGTATTTGTCCATTTAAATCTAGATCTTTCGGCGGTTTTGGGCCTCCTTCTGATTGTATCAATGATGGAAGGCGATATATTATATCTGTGTGCTATGATCTGTGGCGATTCGTTCATGCTGAGATCAATTCTAACTCTTTTCTCAAGCCCGGCTGGAACATTAGTGCGAGAGTTAAAATAATGACTTTTGTCATAAAACATCCTTCGGCATTTCATATAAATGTCACATATAAGCCTGTCATCTAGCTTGTAAGCCATTCGAAGCATTATACTAAAATCAGCATAACTCTTTTTCTTGTTCTCTACTTCTTGAGACGACAAGCGCGATTCATCATCGTGGCCTGAGCCGAAGGCAAACTTTGGATCGGCATACTCCGGATAGTGCTTCATAATACGTTTCCAATTCTTGACCAGCTGTTTTCTCTCTTGTTTGGTCCATTTTTGTGTGTTGATATAAGGAAATTTGTCCTTCAAAACACTCAATCTATCACTACTAATCCATCTTCTAGTTTGGCAAGCAGCATGTAATGGAGCTGTGGATATTTTGCATCTCCTGTAAGCCGTCGCTTCTTCCGATGCCGTGCTTTGTGGACGATCATGCATGACAGGCTAAGCATATTTGGTATATGGTGTTGTTTATAATAATCATAAAGTTTCAACAAATTGTAACAAATCAATAAAAATAAAACAGTCTTCACACGAACGCATCAAAAAATTAAGTGCGCCAAAAAATTGGTTTCAACGAGTTTCAGGGAATGAGCAACACGTGCGCTTGACCAGCGCCTGGTTCAAATCATAGTCATTTCAGTTCAATTTGATCTTGGCGTCATTTGAGCTCATGATTCGACAACTGATCACTCGATTGACTTTGATTCAATCCTGACACAATTGTTTCGTGTAAATCGTGGTTGTTAAATCACAATATACATTACCAGGGCCCTCTTGATTGTGGATTGATTTAAAAAGCCCAGCAGCGCCTTATTGAACAATCCTGAACGGAACTGTGGAGCGCTAGTTAAATCGCGAGCCGAATACTAATTTCAACACTGCTCTTTGTTGAACTGTCTCGTTGTGGGCCATTTATTCTATGTCCCAGTCTCAAAAGGTATCGTGAGAGCCAGTTCGAACGGCACAGGTCAGATTCGCTTCTAGATCACTATCGTGCTGATATGTGCTAATCTAATTTCTCAAGAATACACTAACCCGAACTCAGGATCAAGCTGGCTCGATTTTGAGCTCTTTCACGAGAAGGGAGAGAGTTCAAGATCAAACAGGCTGCTTGTTGGTTGGTGTTAGCTTACTTGCCTTCTGGTTGAGTTGAAACTTCTCAAAACTATCTATTTGTCCTTCCTTACAGTGGCGGCACCAGTTTGCACGGCGCCGTTAGAGCGACCAACTAATTAATTCAGAAACGAAAGAGAACTATTCGAGGGGCATATTTCTAGCGGACGACGGGATGCCAACAACGGGAATCAGACAGATGAGCGCATTTATCAAAATGTTGCGACAGTCGCGGTTGCACCATACCAAGATCCTTTCATGTCTTGATACGAGTTCCGTCGAGACAGTAAGAGTTTTCCACATGATCGGCGCTTCGAGAGCCGAGGTGACAGCGGGTAGATCTCATGTGCCCGCGTCCAGTCACACAGGCAATTAATTAGAGTGGACAGGGCAAGGCTGATCCGTTCACGGGTGCGATGAACACACACAAGCTCGCCGTGTAACAAATGCGACCGACGAAAAGTTGTTGCTGTTCCGGAGTTTTGCCAGAAAACTTGGCATTGGAAACCCGCCCTCGGCCACTTGCAAGTTGTATGCATTCTCGAACATCTAGACTGTCGTGTGGCGGCGCCAAGTGGTGGACATTTATGAAAAATACATATTTATTCATCAATATTATTCATGGCTTCGTCTGGTTGTATGGCTAGCAAACGAATGTGGGTTAGCAGTTAGCGGGTTATATTTCAAGAGCAAGAGAAGAAGAAACTTGGCCAAAATTGTGTCGTGTTTTTGTCTCTGATAATAGCAAACGCTTGTGCAACTATTGAAATGACTAATCTAAGATTCAGATTCTAATCTCGCTCGTTGAGCCATTCACTGCGGGCGTGAGCGAGACGCACACAGGCTCAAGCAGGCAGCCATCTATTTAGGCCGCTCTTGACCATTGGCCATCCGGAATCTCGTTAGCCGAAACGGCCGATAGTTTGTTTTTGCACAGCAGGCGGGCGGGCGGGCGGGCGGGCGCGCTCTCCCTCAAGACAAACTCGTCCAGTCGATACTCTCTTGGCGACTCGATAACGCCGAGACAGAGAAGCACCGATGAGTCTGATAATCCTTCTTTCATGCGGCTGGCCATGGAACCCTCCTAGTGAGCGCCACGGAGAGGGCAAACAATGTTGGCGCCAATCGGCGCTCTCGCTCGGGGAGAAGGTGAAAATTGCCCGGATTGCGAGCTTGCTCCACTTTCCGTCCGCCTTGCATAATTGTTGGCTTGGCCAGAAGCGGCAAAGATAAGAACCGAGAGGCTTGTTTGTTTTGAATCTTGTCCAAGTGTGCAAATGTGGCTTCTAAACACACAAACCGCCTTCTTGTGTGTGAGACAGACTGTGAGAGTTCTCAATTTGTTCTTAAAAGTTTATGTTCAATCCTGAGGTGGTGTTTTACAGGTCTTTTTGAAGTTTGCTGCCTTTGAGTAGTTGATAGCTAAAAGTTTGCTGTTCGGCACTTTTCGTGGTCGTGCAGAATGACCCAAGCAAAGAATGACCTACGAGGATCCCTGATGCAAACTGACGTTTGCTTTCTCACCGTCTCTCAGAATCTGCTCTGACCTCTCGAGACTCAACTCGCTTTCGCAATAAATGCGCTGACCCATTTAGACCAATGCATAAGACAATTGAACGACAGCGACAAGTTTGCGGTGACGAAAGTGATAACGGGCGCCGCCATCATCAAGTCATCTGGATGACTTGATGATGGATTGCTTACGCTGAGTAGAAACAACGTCTCGGCCGTCACTACACGATGCTGGTTTGAAGTGAGAAAGTGATGGATTGGCTGCTTGTTGAGTTCATCTTGACTAGCCATCGAGACTGATCATTGCGAGATCAAACCAACGAGCTTGTGAGATCATTAGCTGGCTAGCGAGAGTTGGACGACACACACACACACTTGCCGAGACGCAGACGCAAAGATGAGTATCATTATTATTATTATTTTTATTGTCCGCAACGAGGAGAAGATCGTAAACTGGCCGCCGCTGTCGTCTTTTGAGTGGCATCATGACTCGGGGGCACGATCGAGAAGGGAGAATCTTCACCTCATAAAAGATAGATGGCCAGACGTGAAAAGAAAGATCTCTCTGTTTGTGCCCCGAGTGCAAGCTCGAGGTGTTGGCCGAATAAAGAGTTTTCTTCTGTGTGTCGTAACGCAACTACCTGAGCGATGATGATGATGATGATTGCGATCATGATGGAATGGCTCAACCGACTAAAACGAGCCTTCTCTTTACTTGTAGGCTCCAACTGGCCACCACCAATTCTGGCATCGTGGCCGTGCCATCCATTTTGATCACGCATTCGATGCGCGGATTCCTCGACACGACTCATCTCGTTTGTGTGCTCGTTTTCGTCATATTCTCAAACAACAAAACATTATATTGAACTCTCACTTGTTGCTGTTGTTGTTTGGGATGAGTTCGATCAACTCGCATCCAAAAGGTCTTCCTCGAGACGCCTTGGTATGGTCAGTCTCTATTGGCCAATCTCGTCTCGTGCTCCGTGCAAACAATTTGAATGTCCGTCGCGATCGCCATACCCATTGATTGTTTGCCGTTGCTCGTCATCGATATGACTCGCAGTTGGGCGATGCCTAGCAGCCGCTCATCATTGATCGGTCATGCTGGATAACTCAAAACGGTTGCCCACTGAGACTGTCCGTCTCAACAAAACAGATTGGATACTCTGAGACTGGCCAGCGTCAGTCGTCGATGAATGACCGGCACAGAGTGGCTCACGAGCAGCCGGCTTGGTCAGAGTTGGTCGCTTGCCTCGAGGATGTCATGGTCACGGTTGTGCAGTGTTGTCGTTGTGCTAGAAATAATAAAATTACCCAAATAAGAGAAAGGCTGCCGCTGCTGCTTGGCCATGCCACAATAATGCCCAAAGATCCTTCTCGGCTTCAACCAAGTGGCTTCTCGCGAACTCCTCCAGTCAGTGTTCGAGTGCCCCGCCCCATCTGTGCAAGTGGCTAGTATCATGATCAGTTCCACGATGATCGTGTTGTTCAAGTCTATAGCTCACACACACACACACACACACACACACACACAGTGCAACAAGTGTGTCCGTTCGTTCGGCTCGTTTGTCGAATGTGCCATTGGCTTTCTCCATCGACTGTTAGCTTTGTGGAAAAGAAGCTCGAGGAAAAATATTCTTAAGCAGTTGGTTCATCGTGGTGAAGTGTGCAGTTAGCTGCCGGAGTTGCCCGTTATGTTGCGGCCGTTCTGTTAGAATCGCCGTTGGCCGCTCAGGCCTGCCAAGCGATCAACAACAACCACCTGCGCGCCTTGAAGAAAACGTCCAGCTACTCAGTCCTTTTCGCTGACACAGAAAAAAACTTTCCTAACGTGAGCTTGTTGTTGTTGCTGCCGCTGCCGCTGCCGCTGTTGAGCTTCCAAAGCAACAAGCGAGCTAAGGTATAAACTAACCGGTTCAATCGTCTCGCCAGTTTTCCGTTACTCAGCATCTCTCGTGAGACCTTTCATTTTCCACAAAACTAGAACTACTTCGGCGCATTGGCAGCAGAGGCAACGACAAATGGACATGCCGCTGTTGATGATGATGTTGTTTGAATCATCTCGAATCATTCATTTGTAAATACTTCAAGACACACAGCCGGCTTGTTGAGGGGCAAAACTTCGAAAACTTCTCCAGCCAGTTGGTTTGTTAAGCGCGGCGAGCGAGCCAAACCAAGTATTTAGTGGTTCAAGTGAGAGGATAGACGCATATCGTCCAGGCCACACACACACACTTACAACAGAACAGAGTGACAAACGTGTGGCGGTGGCAAGCTTACAAAAGCAAGAGCTAGTCGAGAGATCAACCTCAACCAGAGAACATATAACATCGTCTCGTTGACCGGACAACACCAACCACAACGTGCAAACTTTTCTTCGAGAGATCTATTCAAATAGTCATCTTGAAACAGTAAACACCAATCATTCAAACCCACCTCAACCATTGATGATCTATTACTTGAACTTTCACGTAAAAGTTTAAACCTTTTAGAAACAACAAAAGATATCAATCAATTGAGAATCATCAGCCACTCACACACACGTCAAACAAGCATACAAAATGACTGTAAGTAGAAGCGACAGAATCTTGCATCAAGCTCGAACGAGTCTTTACATGATTATCAATGTGGGTCGCAAGTGTAACTCACTATTGACAACTAACGACATATGTCGAAATTCAAACCCTCTCGTTCAACAAATGCAATTTGCATTGCAACCAACATCGAAACAATTATCATCAACAACATCTACAACTTGTTGAAATCTGATTAGAAATCAATCACACTTTTTAGCGCCGCTTTACTGGTCAGCCTGGCAGTGGTCAGCTGTTTGGCCGAACAACACAAGAGCCCGGTTCCAGTTCAGTCCGTGGCTCAAGCTGTGGCTAGCCCAAAACACTCGCTGCTTGGTTCCAAATTGGTGCCACAGCCAAAGGCTCGTTCAGCAAGAAGTTTGAGTGACATGTTTGAGCGGGTTAAGAGCAGGATCTTTGGAAGCAAGAAATCGGCCAGCTCACAAACAAGCTCTGCCTCGTCAACAAGTAGCCAAATTCAGCCAAATTCAGCTGCTATAATGACCAACGCCCCAAACTCTTTGGCAGCTCAAAGACAGCCATGGGATGTAAGTATCTCAAGATCGATGAAGAACTAAACAAAACACGAAATTGAGATTGTGAGTTTGCATGGAACACAAATGGAACTGATGAAACTAACGATCTACATCTTCATAAATACCCAATTCAAACAATCCTTTAGCTTAACTCGTTCAATCAGCAGTTCAACCCATACGCATCGCTGTCCAACGGCGTCTACCAGTGGCCATCTGGTTCTTCGATCAATAATCAATTTATGAGTCAGCAGCCGTACAACTCGTTGGCTAGCTTCGGCCAACAATCAGGTAGCCTGATCTCAGGCTTGGACAGCATGCAGCCAGTCGCTAGTCAACAATCGGGTGTGATCAGCACCAGTGGCCAGCAGCAGCAGCAACAACAACAACAACAGTCGGGCACTGGAAATCAGCCAACCGGCTCAGGCAGCAACGGTTTGTTTTCGTCCGCTTCGCACCTGATAGCTCAATACTTGTCGCCTTCGTCGTCATTTGGTAGTCAATCAGGCCAATCGTCTTCATTGGCTTCACTTCCATCAATTGCAAACTCGATCGGTGGACAACAGGTGGCAGCCTTGGGCCAGCAGCAACAACAGCAAGCCACTGCAAATGGTCAGCAGAACAGTTTGACTCCACAACAGCAGCAAGCACAGTCGCAATACCAGGAGTTTGCATCAATCCTTGACTCAATGGTTGCTCAAACTGGCAACTCGAATGTCCAGCGTCAGCCAGTAGGAATGAACCAATATATGCAACCACAACAACAGCAACAGCAGCAACAACAAGCTAACCAGGGTATGCAACAACCAGGCACCAACTA
Source organism: Bromus sterilis (assembly GCA_950022295.1). Taxonomy (NCBI): domain Eukaryota; kingdom Viridiplantae; phylum Streptophyta; class Magnoliopsida; order Poales; family Poaceae; genus Bromus; species Bromus sterilis. The sequence continues at coordinate 271,728,906 of OX465601.1, forward strand.
CCCAAACTCAATGTCTGCAGCAATGCCTAACAGTGCGAGTGCTGGTTCAATGACTGGCGACAATGAGATGTCAAGCTCAAACAACATTCAGAGCTACATGCCTGCTGCCACTCAGCAACAGGCAAGCCAAAAGTCGAGCATGGTTGGCCTAGCCGAACAGTTAGCTCCGGGCGCTCAGTTTAACAAGCTCATCTCTTTCCCATTCTCGCTTTCGTCAAACGAGGACCAAACCAAAGAGGGCCGCTACAAGTTGCACATACCGTTCCTCAACCAACACGTGAAGCGTTCGGACCAACAGCAACAGGTTGCAAATGAGCAAGCTGCTGCCCAACGGGTTAAGAGCCAACAACAGCAACAACAACAACAGCAGCAGCAGCAGATGCAACAATATCTGAGCTCGCTCTACCAACAACAACAGTACGGCTCCAATGGACAGTATGGCCAGGCCATTGCCCAGCCACAACAACAACAACAACAACAACAACTCGTTGCCCAATCCTCGCAGGTTGTTCCCACGATTGTTAGCCCGCAGTCGCAATCAAGCTCCTCCTCTGTCGCAGCCTCAGCTTCACCAACCTCGAGTGTTGCCTCAGGCCCTCAGTCAAGCCAATCGGTCTCATCCTCTTCATCGGTGTCATCGTCGGTCTCACAATCATCATCGGTTTCCCAAAGCCAACCCTCAGTGTCTTCGTCATCAAACTCATCGCCATCACAAGCACAATCAGCCTCATCGGCAGTGGCCGGCTCAAACCAGCGGCCAAACTGGTCAGTTGCCGACACTCAATCAAGTGCCGCTAGTTCGTCCAAACTTATTCCCATGCAATCAGCTGTTGCGGCTTCATCAAGCGATTCAGGTGCCCAAAGCTGATCATCGATGCATCGCCAGATCAGAACCCACCCGTAGTAGTGCACATGCTCCTTGACTTCTTCTCACCTAATTGCCAACATTTGGAGTGATTGATCGCCAACAATGGACAGGGCCGACGATAATGATAAATAAGGGGTCCCACCAGGAAAGGAGGGGTTAAACAATGTAGAGAGATAGAGATAGAGAGATTGGTTAGATGTCGACTATAGTTGACAATTCATACACTACACAAGAACCAACTAAATTTATAAATATATAACATAGCGAGAAATTGAGAATGCCACACAAACACATATTTATAAAATATAATAAAAACCAATGTGTCTATGCTGTCAAATCGGTTAGAGGCTTAACTGAGATCGACAACTTCATCTTTCTTCTATCACTTGATTAAGTGGAGAATCGAAGCTGATTTGCTCTAGGAGGAGACTTCAAGCTTGTGCTCATCACAAGTAAGTGGATTGCATGAATGGACGAATAAAATTATTACCCAAAGGAGTTCATGCATCATGTGCCACTATTAATATTTATAATATTGTTGGTTGATTTTTCACCTATAGAATTGTTGCTTTGCTTACTTGGGCCATTCGTTGAGCTGGTGGTTGCATTGCTTGACTGAGACGATTTGTTTGCGCCAGATAGTTGATTTATCACCTTGGTGGATACGTTCATTTTAAAATGAGTTTGACAGCTGGAGCATATTGGACTATACGTGCAAAAGATTGAAAGGCACACCGAACAGACATAACCGATATCGATAATTTTCCTATGACAAAAGCAGGCTGCTCGGTGGGTTGCCTTGCGGCGTTCCGGTAGCAATAATGTTTCCCGTGTGCGAGTTGAGGGCAAAAAGACCCAAAGCAAATATTCTAGATTACCAGAGATATCTGGCACATTTAAAAAGTGTCCTCCAGTGAGATCACAGCCTTGTTCAAGTATCGAGCCGCGTTGTTTTGCTTCCTCCCTCATAAAGACACACCCATCGATGGGTACGTTCATTTTTTGGGCTGCAAAAAATGAGTTCATCAGATCCATATATTGCCAAGCATATGACATCACCGACATTGAACAACTAACAACTAATATTCTAGATGGCAATCGTTTTAAGTTGTTGATTTTGCACAAGGCCATTCCTAAGGCACTTGCCAATAAGCAATCATGATTGGACGATGGGTTTGTTGATGTTGATGTCGTCGTAGCTAACGGTGTTGTTGCTGATATTTTCTGAGAATTTTCTACGAGATCCACAATGCCACTTCGAATGATATTTGTGACAAAGGCAAATTTTTCAAATTGGCCTTGTTGAGAGATAATATTCTTGGCCGGTTTCAAGCCTTCTTCTGTTGATAGTACAACTTTGTTCAATGAGGGAGAGCTTGCAATAACAGTTAACTCGTTCTTTTCGTCTAACATCAGGTGCGAGTTGCAAAAGGTAACGATTGAGTCTAGCCATCTGATGAATAACTTTTGGTTTATTCTAGGTGCTGGCGAACAGTCTATGATTGTGAGCAGGTGCGACATTGTGGCTCACTCAATTTGTGCTGGCTTAGGAATGGATCAAATAGTGAATTTAGATAATCGCCTTCATTGAAGGCGATTGTCAATTGAATAAATTATTATGAAGAGATTTGTTATTGTGACCAAATGAAGTGTTCTCATCAAGTTTGGGCAAATTGTTCTTTTCCACGTGCACAAGAGATTTTTGTTCTTTTGGCGGTGGCAAAAAACTGCGCGCATTGTAAAGATCCTGCAGACTTTTCGTGCAGCATCTTCTCGCCACCACTGCTCGTGCAATCGAAAGCCAAGTCAATTGCATTAATCGTCTCGTGTAAACAGACGAAAAAAAAACTTATATAATTATTCAATCGGGCCAGACGAATCAGCAGGAAAAAAATCATCATCTGACGCTTAATAAAAAGATACTCGCCAATCGAAAGGCGCTTAATCAGAATTTGTACCAGACAACGCGTGGCTCAAAGTTAGTGCCTAGTTAGATCATCCCCTCGAGCGAACTGATTTGACAGCGGGTGTCTCGAGTGATCGCTTGAAACTACAGTCTCAAGCAATCCGGCTGCAACAAATTAATCGACATCACTTTTCGAACGGCAAATAAAGTCGGTTCACGTTGCCAGTCAGCTCTTTTTCTCTATCATGTCTTGTCATCAGCGAGAATCTTCGGCGGCTTGATTCACTCGAACTTGAAAATTGCTCACGGCCACCGAGCAGTGGCCTGAACAATATGGGCCGCCCGCCTCTTGAGAGTAGATTATCGCATCGCGCTTGGCTTACGAAGAGTCTAAACATAAAAGATTCCTCTACATGAGCAAGAAAGCAGACAACTAAACTGGAAGACCGAACTCGTCAATTGAAGAGTCAAGTATCGGCACAGCATTCTTGTGATCGTCCTGAAATCAATTATATCGATACAAGCATGGGCAAGTACTAGTTTGCCAAACGGCTCGTGTCTGCACCGGTCGTTTGTGTGTGTGTATGCTGCATCACGATCTCAGTTCGCGATCCTTTTTGGACCTCGTGAGCCACTTCAGACGAACGCTGACACGAGTTAGGTCCCTTTTTTTTGCTTAAACCGTCTAGCACTTTAATCGTGCGAGATCAGAACCGATAATTGAAGGTCAAGTTTATGCCTTTCTTGTAAGTTGGTCGCTTTAAGTAGTTGCTGATGGGCCGCACTCAAGTGACCCAATCATGCTGATCGTTAACAGAGAGTCTGGAGATTTTGTGTGGCCGTTGTTTCCGTCGGTGCCCTATCCCCTTCTTTCAGATCCTTTTCTCGTAACGCTCGAAGGCCTTCGTTCGGTTCATTGAGTTCACATGCACAAACGTTTACATGCAAACAACGGCGCCACTCTCCACCTTGCCTGATTGGTTGCAGTCGTTAATACATAAGGTCGTTTGCAGGTTGCAAAGTTGCGTTTCATTTCTGTTGGCTGCTTTGAACGAAAAGGAGAAACCCAAGCCGAGATGATGAAAATGGTTTCCTTGAATTCACAAGATTGCAAGCTGCAACATTGATTCCAAAGAGACGCACCTCTTTCAACTACAGCTTCTCGGAATTCGTTGGCACTCTGGCCGTGTAGACGTACACCAGTTTGTTTGTGTTTCTACCCCCATCGAGTCTAGTCTCGTTTACGTGACGGTCATGGTCGTTTGCGAAGTATGCCATTCCTAGGAAGTCCCGCGAGTCGAAAACCAAAACCGACGGCACATAAGAAACTCAGATGAACCAGATGAAGGGTTGCGCAGTCGGCATGGTCTAAGAAGTTATTTAACAGCTTAGAAAGTGGCAATAACCCTTGCTAGTTTGAAGCTCGACGACAGGTGTTGGTGATTGGCGCCAAGTTCGAGTGGACGCGCGCCTCAGGGCCAATCCAATGCAGGCCAAATGGCGAGGTTGTTGGCTGTTCGCTAGCTTATCTAGACGGCTCATAGAGAGTCCTGATTAAGTCGAGAGCTAAACATGAGCTGTGTAAAACCACTGCCCGTGAGGGCCACAAACCATGATTCAACTCGCGCATTGGTGGTTGAGACTCGAAGCCAGCTCCAACCAATGTTGGAAGCTATATGAGTTGTGTGTGTGTGTGTGTGGGTGTGTGTGTTGAACAAACTCTGATGGGCCAGTTGACAGCGAACAGGTTCATCTCTAGTTTGTGTGGCATAGTCAGTTTTGGAGTCGTTGAGATGGCTGGCGATGAGAGTTCCCGTCTGGAGTAACATGAACAAGAACCCTTTTTGGTCTTATTCTCGCGCTTTATTGTGTTCAATTCACATTAACTCTTCGAATGAATTGAGGCATCAAACATAATCACTGGGTGAACGTACACCGATTGTGTCCCCCCACGTGTATTTATACGAGAATCTCCGCAGCCATGGCGCATCATTATGGCTCGCCAACATCACTAGAAGCAGATCATGGCGCGCCCTCGGGGATATATGCTGGGCACGCGCTCGGTTTACAGCGACATATAGCATCTATTCCTGGCTGCAATTATCTAGTCGACTTCTCCAGTAAAAATTCGCTTCATCATGAAATGGCCGCTTTGTTGGACTGTTTCTCAGTTCTGGATCAATTCTGCCAACCTTTGGCTAAATCTCGACATACCAACCTTGCAAATGAGTTATCCGTGTGTGTGTGTGTGTGTGTGTGTGTGTGTGTGTGTGTGTGTGTGTGTGTGTGTGTGTCAGTGTTTGTAACTAACTTATTTACTTATCATCGTTTCGAAACTTATATAAGAATAGTTCGCATGGTTGTTCGCCCACGCAAAGCATGTTCAACTCTTGCTCCTGCTCTTTGACCAACCGGATGTTTTTAAGTGCGACAAATAGGTACAAATGTCGAGCAGGTTGAGCGAGCTAATGTGTTGGTCTCCTGCTGATGTTGTTGTCGCTGTTCGAGGTTACAACGAAGCAGGTGGCTACTTTTCGGGTCTAATTCTTTTTAATGTGTCGTGAATACAAACCGACTACAAACCAGGAGATGCGCCCGCACATTGTCTTGTATCAAGTGATGCAAGTCTACCAATGCAGACAGTGCACGGCGCTCGCAAATGAGCTCGCGCCATCAAGAGAGCCAGCCCGAGTTACATGCCCGTCTTCGTGCACAGACGGCCACACACACACGCACACACAACCACCGATGGAGATAAGCTCTTGAAATTTTGTCTAGCTTAACCTAACTCTATCTGACAACAAGCGACACTGCGTGCCTTTTTCGGTTTTCAATTGAACGAGACAGGCACCAGCAAGGTGGCAATGAGCCTAAACGGGCCAACTACACGACGTCTTATCTGTCAGGTGCGACCAATTCAAGGTCGCATCAGCTGTGAACTGAATTGGTTGGAGAAAGAAGGCGCGTGCTAAAGGTGACGTTTGACACAAAATGCATTTGTGCCAGTTTGTTCTTGGATTTCTCGTCTCGAACTGGCTCAGAACAGTCCTATCGAGAGTGAAGTGGACCGACACCCAATTTGGGCTGAATTGGGCTAAAGTAACCGGGGCCCGCGACCCGTCTCGCTCTCTCTCGTCTTGTTGTTTTTGCGTTGTTGTCGTCAAGCGACACTGCCGATCCATCATATTAAAAACGGGGCCAATATTGGTTGGCCGGGCGAGCGTGACAACTGCTCGAGCCGAACAGTCGAACAGAGGCCGCTGTTGATGGATTAAGATCGCGCGCAAGCTCGTCATCGTCGTTGTCGTGTCGAGTGACTAGCTTAAGCAATTGAAACGCGATGACCGTCCGCGATGATAAGAAAAGCCGCCAGTCTATCGCAAATTTTTCTCCCGGACGATCAATTTGGATCACTGGCGTGGCCAACTCGAGGCTGGCGTGTTTTTTGCTCCCAAAGTGTGTGTGTGTGTGTGTGTGTGTGTGTGTGTGTGTGTGTGTGTGTGTGTGTGTGTGTGTGTGTGTTCGAGCCGCAAGGTGCCAGACACACACACACACAGTTGGCCGATTCGAAGTGAACCAGGCGACTTGAGCAAGGCCAGAACGAGTAAATCCACTTAAAATCCTTCTTGAAATGGTTTTGTTGGCAAGAGAGCTTTTTAAAATAAGACTCAAGTGTCGTTGGAGCACATTCGCGAATGGCGCTAATGGCCATCATATCAGCCAAGACATGACGCCGAGTGATAACCAAACAATGAGCGCAACTTTGGCGTTCTGGATTCGTCCGATTCGGTTGGCTTAATCAGCCAAGGGCGCAACTGTTCAGCGCCACAACGCATTGGACGACCAAGACGGGTCTAGTGCACTTTGCGACTCAACTTCCTCCCGGCATGGACCACTTTCTCTTTCTCTCCCTCTCGCTATTTCTCTTGTCGACGATGACTCAATCGGATTGATATATAGTTTATCAGTTTGTTGTGTGATCTCGTCTTAGTCCATTGCTCATTGTTCGCTGCTATAACTATTGAACTTGCTAGGCCGCGAGATGCGCCCTCCTGGTCAGTGGCCGCTGTTGGCCGGCAAGACCCTGGCGCGTACTTCCTTCTCCTCATCAAATCGAATCGAATGAATGAATGTCCTCATGAACACTGGCCGACTTCTAGCGTCAAATGAAGACGAGCCAAGAATGTCACTAAGACGGCCTTTGAAATGGCTTTCGCTCGTCTGAACCGAACACAACACAACACAACACACACAACACACACACAGATAACGCCCCGAGAGGTTATTGCACTTGGCGGCACCAAAGAGTTGAATGAAAATGTTGCCCGCTATCCATTTCATTCATCTGCCACAAAATGTGACCCCCATGAGAGACTGGCACAGATCACCCAAAGTGCTCGTCGTCGTTGGCCGTCTCAACGATGGCAAACTGATCGCTAGTAAATCGGGCGCGGCGCTGGTTCCCGGGTGGCTTGTGTGCCGGTTTCGAGTGCACTCGCGCCGACTGCGGTTTCGTTCTATGTCCACTTTGTAAGTTGCTGCTGGCCAGTTTGGTTCGAGCGTCTGCAAGTAGTTTGTAGGCACGAGCGCGGCACTTGTACAAGTCGACGCGACATCTTTTGTGGGCCACGACGGTGGCTCAGGACGACGACGACAACAACAACAACAACTAAGTAATTGAATGAATCTCGCAATGGGACGAAAGCAAGCCAACGGG
>OX465601.1:271774794-271777294 GCA_950022295.1 Bromus sterilis
TGCGCGCCTGCTGCCTTCCTTGGATGTGGTAGCCGTTTCTCAGGCTCCCTCTCCGGAATCGAACCCTAATTCTCCGTCACCCGTCACCACCATGGTAGGCCCCTATCCTACCATCGAAAGTTGATAGGGCAGAAATTTGAATGATGCGTCGCCGGCACGAGGGCCATGCGATCCGTCGAGTTATCATGAATCATCGGATCAGCGAGCAGAGCCCGCGTCAGCCTTTTATCTAATAAATGCGCCCCTCCCGGAAGTCGGGGTTTGTTGCACGTATTAGCTCTAGAATTACTACGGTTATCCGAGTAGCACGTACCATCAAACAAACTATAACTGATTTAATGAGCCATTCGCAGTTTCACAGTTCAAATTGGTTCATACTTGCACATGCATGGCTTAATCTTTGAGACAAGCATATGACTACTGGCAGGATCAACCAGGTAGCACGTCCTCGGTGACGTCCAGCGTAGGTAGTTACCCTGCAATTCCACTTGCGTGGAAAGACAAACGCAACAGCCGAGCCAGTTGTCGCTTTTGAGCGGGCATGTCTCATCCTCCATGAGGGCCGGATCATAGGGTTGCATATCCTACCACGTAAATGTGGAGAGGTAGAGGCAAGACATGTACCCGGTTATCGCCATTTCGGAGAGAGCATTGTGAATGTCTCATCATCCATGAGGGCCGTATCCATAGGGTTGCTTATCCTACCACAGAAATTAACCGTGGAGGGATCGAGGCAAGATATGAACACGGTAATCGCCATTTCAGACAGAGCATGCCTTGTCCTACATGTGGATCGCCCCATGGGTTGCGTATCCTACCACTTATTGTGGCTAGGTAGAGGCAAGACATGAGCACGGTTGTCCCCACTTTAGAGAAAGCATGTCTCCTCCTCCATGAGGGCCGTATCCATAGGGTTGCGTATCCTGCCACGTAAATGTGGAGAGGTAGAGGCAAGACATGAACACGGTAATCGCCATTTCGGAGAGAGAACATTGTTTCGGATCGAGGCAACCCGAAGGGCCTCGAGCCTTTATCGTGAGCAGCATCCTAGACCAAAAGCGAGAGCGAGGTTGCCGTGATATCAACATGCACATTATATGGCTGTCGTACGAGGCAACGCCGCAAGCGCTATTCGGTCACGATGGCACACCCAAAGGGCGTCCACCGTGAGGCAACAATTATCCGAAGCACCACTTCCCGTAGGTCGGGTACTAGCACGCAAGCCACAAGTTCAATCCATCGGGACAATGCCACAAGAGTGACGGGACACGGCGCCGGTAGTCGGCCGAAGTACAACGGGGGATCTACCGGCAGACACGTATCCAATGCTACTCATGCACGTTGATAGCCAAACACGGTCCGGCCCCCCAAGCCTCCGACCATGCAAAGCACGGAAAGATGACTAATGGAAGGTTCCCCGCTGTCCATAACATGCGTGTGTCGCACCAGCAACGATGAAGTCACTGGTGCAACGATTTTCCGAAGGCAACTTGCATATCGGAAACACATCGTTGAAATCATGAACGAAACCGGTTACTTTCCTGTACCCAGGCCGCCTACGGCTGCATGGGGGCGAATTTTACGGGTGCATCGTACATGAATCCAACGATGGGTCAACGATAGCAACGATTTTCCGAAGGCAACAATCTTAGGCAACATCCGATGCATACCGACAACACATCGTTGAAATCATGAACGAAACCGGTTACTTTCCTGTACCCAGGCAACCGTACGGCTGCCTGGGGGCGAATTTTACGGGTGCGCGTACACAAATCCAACGATGGGTCATCGATAGCCTCGGTGGGTATGAACTAGGCTTAGGTAGTACGGTGAGGTTTCCAAAGAAAAACTCCGCCCGACACCCTTACCCAGCAGGAAGGACCCCTCCCCCCTACTATACCCGAGGGATTTAGACCCCCTCCGGGACCCCTGCCCTTCGTTTGTGAAGCAGCCCTACACTGTTTTTGCCCGGGTCTGCCCACATGTCCATTTTAGCCCAAAATCGTTTTTTGGCCAAAATGACATGCGCGAACCATGTTTTTGCCCAGTTTTCATGTACATGAGCAAGGTTAGGTGTACATGAGCAAAGTCGGGTACCGATGCCCGTTTTGCCCGAAAGTCCGTTTTACACGATGTTGCCCCGCGCTGCGTTTTTTGCCAAAATGACATGCGCGCACCATGTTTTCGCCCAGTTTTCATGTACATGAGCAAGGTTAGGTGTACATGAGCAAGGTCGGGGGCCGATGCCCGTTTTGCCCGAAAGTCCGTTTTACACGATGTTGCCCCGCGCTGCGTTTTTGGCCAAAATGACATGCGCGCACCATGTTTTCGCCCAGTTTTCATGTACATGAGCAAGGTTAGGTGTACATGAGCAAGGTCGGGTACCGATGCCCGTTTTGCCCGAAAGTCCGTTTTACACGATGTTGCCCCGCGCTGCGTTTTTTGGCCAAAATCACATGCGCGGACCATGTTTTCGCCCAGTTTTCATGTACATGAGCAA
>OX465601.1:271959896-272024011 GCA_950022295.1 Bromus sterilis
GACGACGGGGTCCACGTGAGCAGCAGGAGCACGTCGTCGACGAGGCTGTCGTGGACTACGGCGCAGAGGGAGCCGTCGAGGTCGGTGAGGTGGCGGATGCGCGAGGCCAGCCGCGGCGGCGCGCTCACCCACCCGAACCGCTCCGCGCCGACGGAGAGCGACAGGATGGGCGCGTCTTGCTGCGGGTCCCCGACGGCGCTGCCGGAGCTCCGCCGGTGCAGCAGCCAGTAGAGGGACCCGTGGAGGGCCACGGGAGGCTCGCCGTTTAGACAGCGCGCGAAGCCCGGAGGCGCGTTGCCGCCGGCGCAGCGCCGCCAGGTCCATTCGCCGGATGGCGTAAGCGAGCACACCTCGCACTTCTGCTGCCCGAAGATGTTCCTGAAGAGCCTGACCACCTTGTGCTGGCCGGCGGCCCGGTCGAAGCCGAGGCCGGTGCTGGAGAGCTCCAGAGGGAACTGTTTGAGATTGAGCAGCACCTTCGTCGGAACCTCCACCGGCGTTATCTCCTCCGCCGTCTCGCACGGCGGCAGGGAGACGTGCTGGCCCGTGGAGAGGTTGAAGAGGTGGTACTCCCCCAACCGGACGTCGAAGAGGAGCGTCAGGCCCTGGCACGGCTTATTCCCGGACAGCATGAGGTACTCGCCGGCGAGCTTGCCCACGCTGAGCATCTCGCGGGAGGAGACAGCCGGCGTTCCACCGTCCACCGGAAGCGAGCAGGCGTAAAAGGACGTGGCGACGCCCCGCTCGGTCGGCGGGAAGAAGACGATCTGAGGGTGGCGCGCGGCGGCCGCTCTGGCGGCGTGCGCGTCAACGAAGTGGTCGGAGGTGAGGGCTGAGTTCCACGAGCGGCAGACGGCCCGGAACCGCACGGCGGCGGCCACCGGCAGGCGCGTAAGGATCTCGTCGACGAGCAGCTGCTCGTCCAGCGGCGACGATCTGGTCCTCGATTGTGCCGGCGAGGTTGCCATTGTTTGCACGTACGTTTGGATCGATTGATTCGGAGGCTTACGAGTCGATGTGTTGCCGATGGATGGATTCACAATCACACCATGGGTATTAGACCGTGTCCGTATCCGTGCCCGTAGCATACTCGATTCTGTTTTGTGGTCGGACTCTAAACTCAAGAAATACTCCAGTGTCTAGATTGCCATCGTTTTCACGAACGTCGGGAATCTCAGGATCGATTGTGTGGATGATACAAAGGTGAACTCCTCGTCAAAGATCTCGTGTGAGGGGCATGATTCGTCTCTATCATGTGAGCAACCGAAGGTGTCTCCATGGGTTACGGGATAATATGGTTGAAGATGTTGATGCAACCAATGTGTCGGTTTTGATTGTCTGAGCTTACGTATGGTGTTTTGATGCATCATGTTGGTGTTGAGTTTCCTAGTTGTGGTGTGTTGGAACCATTTCATGAGTTTTGAGTGCGGTCATGATGTTTCATGTTGTGTGAGTAATCTTTTTTTATATTTTTTTATCGGTTTTAGTCTGGTTTTCCATAAATTAACTGGACAATTTTCTCTTTTTAATTAATCGATGAGGCAATTCTTTTGCCTTCATTTCGATTGTGTTGATGAACCGCACTGCTTGTACAACGTCGATGGATGGATGCAGCGCTTGTACATGTGTATATATAGGCGTGAGCGTCTCAAGGCCGCCATCGTGCCCAGAATCTTGCACATGTCTGACCCAGAGGAAGAGTCAGCGTTTCTGATTCGAACGAGTGAACCGTTTCTATTCTAGGCGTGAAAAGTGAGTTAAGTGAATCTTAGGGCATCGCCGATCTTTAAAAGGGACACTAGCATCTATCCGTGGATTATGCCAGATCAATCCGTAGATACTGATGCATGAGTCGACCATCGAGTTATAGTCATAAATTTTCATAAGTATTCCATTTGAAAGAGAAAATCCGCACAATTTACAAAATTAGATGGATTTTATTTAGATTCAGATATAATTTTCATATATTGAACGATATTATGTCCTTTCAACTACTAAAACTAAGGGATAAGCGGCTGTTGGGGCTTCTGCTCTTCCTCATCGCTGAACGAGATAACGATCTCGTTACTGGAGGAGCCGAGTTCTGTGGAGCATGAGGCGCTTGATCGACGACACCGCCTTCAAGAGTCGAATGATCCATCACCACTACTACCTTCGACTAACATGGAGAACCAGAACTTCGTCATGAAGATGGAGGAGGGTGGATAGAACTTCACGGTGTGGCGGCCAACATTTACAACGAGCCCTTTTTCACGATCTTTTTCAAAGCGTTCATCAGAATGATGCAAATGATACACCATATCAACGAGGCGCTCCTTTTATATGCATAACACTCTCTCTAAGTTCTTAAGGTTTAAGAGAAATTTAAAATTTACTAAAACGCGTTCACTCTGTTCTTCATACACCCTCAACCGTCGAACTTAAACTTTTTAACCATTTGTCAGAGCGAGGTGTATGATGTACCGTTGGAAACGTATGATGTATGCGCTACTTTTGCATGTTGAAAAATTTCTAAGATTCCTTACGGTTTTAAAAGATTTTTGAAAAGGGTGTGCCGCCCTCATAATGGCAGTAAGCGTTTTTCGTGATTTTTTTATCCACTTATAGGAATGATGAAAATGATATGCCATTGAAAATTTATCGAAGAGGTGAAGCTTTTTCGTGTAGGACACACTCTCTAATTCCTTACAGTTTAAGAGCAGTTTCAAATTTACGAAAACGCCGAACTCAGTTTTTTCGCGAACACCGAATTGAGGAAGTGAACTACATTCGACGGGAAATCGCACTGCAATGTTGACGAAGAGATCTGCATGCGATTTTTTGATTCACTTATCAACATGTCGCAGTTCATTTCAGGGGAAAGTGAACTGCGGTACAAACCGAAGTAAACTGCACGATTTTCTCTTTATCTTTTTGTAAAGTATATATACAACGAGCTACGAGTGAACCGGATACTGTGAACTTCATTCGACGGGCTACCACACTGCATCGTTGTCAGAGTGGACTACATGCGGTTTGTCTTTTACTATTTGTTTGTTAATAGGCAAGTGTAGTTAACATCTTTTTTCTAGAAAATATTTCGTAGGCATATCAGGACCACATGGTCAATGTTAGTGAACATCATTAATTTTTATTTTTAACATTATTTAAGTGAATCAGATCTACATATCGAAGTGAACCACGGGGGCAGAAACTAGTGAACTTCATCTAAAAAGAAGTGATCTACTTGAGGTATTTTGGTTTTTCTTGTTTCACAAAGTGAACCAATCTTTCTCGTTTTACAAAGTGAACCAAAGAAGTGGTTTAGGGTCATGATAATGTTTTTCTTATATGTTTTGCAATTTGGATGCAACAATATATATGAAATAAAAAGTAAAGCTTAAAGCGGACTGCACAAACAACACTTATTCAGATCGAGGTATGTAGGGTTACGGTTGGAGCCCTCTCCATATCAACTCCGTCAACATCGAGATATAGTGGCTTACGGTCTCGATTTGGAACGTGTATCATAAATTATCCAGATCGAGGTATGTACGGTGACTTTGCTAGAGCGACATTTTCCACTAAATCACTATATCAATAATATGCCGATCGACGAAATATAACTTGTCTGCTAGAGTTGCTCTAATAAACACAGTCTGATTCACACAAAAAAACACACGGGATGATCTTACCTGAAAAAAGAAAAAACTACCTTCTCACCGCACACAACAGTGAGGACCGACATTCTTCTACCCATCCATCCATCCATCGAACAATGCACAAAGGTTAATGTTGGTGGCCGGCCGACCGGCCAAAGTTTAGGCCGGTCGGTCCAAGGCCCACTTGTCTCCATTTTCCCGCTTTTGTTGCATCTGGCACATGATAAATGTTGCAACCGTAGTATAAGATGTTACTATGTGTACTACTATTATACTAATATTATTATATTAATCTATGTTACTTTTTGCTAGACGAATGTATTTAATAGTACTTTAGTGCTAAGCACATTTATTGGGTAGCATGATACGAAAATGTTACTAATGATTTTTTCTATAACAAAAAAGATGAAGTGTTATCGGTGATGATGGGTCCTGAATTTTGTTGCAACCATTATAAACAAAGCTACAAGCGTAGATTAAATTTGCTGCCACGCATTGATGGTAAATATGGTACGTATTTTTTTATCAGATTTTTGATTGCAACAGTGAAAAAAACTGAAAAAAAATGCACACAATAATTTTTTGTTGCATCCATGTACTAAAAAAGTTGCAAAAGATAGTAAAAAATGGAGTTAAATGCACTGGTGGTCCTAATTCTTTTCCCGCAATGTCACTTGGGTCCTAATTGTTTCAAAATGCATATTTAACTCCTAAATCTTTTGTAAGTGGGTCAAGTGAGGTCCTATTTTTGTCTGATCTCAGCCTATGACAGGCCTGAGCCTATGACATGTAGGCCCAACATGTCAGATTGAACAGTCAACATTTACTGTTTTGGATAATGTTGAAATTGTTTAATAAAATAAATTCTAGAAATTGGTTAAAACTATAGAAATTCTTATCTTTTAATTCGTAAGTCAAATGAAAATATTTTATACATGAAAGTTGCTCAGAGAAATGCAACGAATATTAATACGCTACCCACATACCCACCCACCCCCTCTAACATAACGACCATGGAACATTCCCCATCCGTATTGCCTATCCGGTAATCACCCGGAGCCGGTAAAACATCCCCGGATGATTTCCCGCTCCTAGCAATACACCTAGTGCTGCATTAGAATACCACCACCACCGATGCATACCGAACATAGAACATTCCCCCTCCGTATTTGCAGTACTAGGTGTATTGCTCGGAGCGGGAAATCATTCGGGGATGTTTTACCGGCTCCGGGTGATTACCGGAAAAGCAATACAGAGGGGGAATGTTCCATTTTCGGTATGTTAGAGGGGGTGGTGGGTATGTGGGTAGCGTATTCGTTCTTGTTGTATTTTTCTGAGCAACTTTCATGTATGAAATATTTTCATCTGACTTACGGATTAAAAGATATAAATTTCTATAGTTTTAACCAATTTTAAAAATTTCTTTTATTAAACAATTGCAACCTTATCCAAACAGTGAATGTTGACTAGTCAACCTGACATGTGGAACCTACATGTCATAGGCGGAGGTCAGACAAAAATAGGACCTCATTTGAGCCACTTGCAAGAAAATTGGGACCTAGATATGCAAGAATTAGGACCCAAGTAACACTGCGAAAAAAAAATTAGGACCGCCAGTGCATTTAACTCTAAAAAATGCTACCACTAGCGATTTAAAATTGTAGTACTCTCTCCGATTCATATTAATTGACGCACACTTAGTACAACTACAAAGTTTTGGATCGGAGGTAGTACCACAAATTTTTTTTCTGCCAAAAACACTAAAAACAGAAATGTTGCATCCGTATACCAAAAAAGTTGTAAAAGTATCGCAAATATTACAAAGGTACCGCAAATGTTGTAGTCAAAAACGAAGGGATGCGCATAAATCTGAACCGTTAAATCACGAAAATCAGACGGTGCACATTTAACGTCGCCCATGCACAAAATATGTCTATATAAACGTGACTGGCAGTTCGCCAGTTAAGCATCCACCAACCATTCCTACGGCCATGGCTTCCTTCTGCTCAAGGCACTCCCTACGCCTCCTCTTCCTCCTGGCCATCTTCCTCCATGGCTCGACCGCCACGTCCCAGCCGGCCACCGAGGAAAATGACCCGACGACGCTGCGGATGATGGCACAGCGATTCCGGCGATGGAAGGCCGAGCACAACCGCACCTACGCCAGCCCGGAGGAGGAGCGCCACCGGCTCCGCGTCTACGCCCACAACGTGCGCTACATCGAGGCCACCAACGACGACGCCGGCGCCGGGCTCACCTACGAGCTCGGCGAGACGGCCTACACCGACCTCACCAGCGACGAGTTCATGGTCATGTACACGTCGCGGGCGCCACCGCTCTCCGAGGACGACGATGAGGCGCCGATGATGATGATCACCACCCGCGCCGGCAGGGTCAACGCCGGTGGTTCCTGGCAGGTGTACGTGAACGAATCTGCCGGGGCGCCGGCGAGCGTGGACTGGCGAGAGAGAGGCGCCGTCACGGCGGTGAAGAATCAAGGCCAGTGCGGTACGTTACGTTACGTTAAGCTATGTGGATGGTGGACCGTCGCCATCGTTCATTTCTTTCCTTGACGACGATATCCAATTATTGTGACCTCCCTGTAAACACATGGCTGTCTGCTATCCACATGCTTGCATGTGCTCCTGCTGCCTACCTTAGCTGCTTAGTCATTAGGGATAGATAATTGCTTACTTCACTGTCATGCTCACTGTACATTGTCAACGTAGCATTATAAATAAACTAGTACTGTATTAGACAGTTGGCTAATTAGATAGGCCTCTTGTGGATATATTCACACACCTAACCATTTCCTGGTAGGTGCTGGTGCTGTCCAGGTGTGAAATTTTGGAAACATAGTTTTTGTTGGACCTTACGCAATTTTTTTTGTTAATTATTCAAATAAAAATCATCAATTTTTATGTATTTAAATGGAAATTTAATTCATTCAAAATATATTTATAGTTTTAAATTAAATATATTATCGTGACCACCATTTTATTTTCAAAATTTTGAACCTTGTGATGGTCAACCATATGCCTTGAGGAACAAGTTATTAACTTCATATATATGCTCTAAATTTCATTATCTTTGATAGGATCATGTTGGGCATTCTCCACCGTAGCGGTGGTCGAAGGAATCCACCAAATCCAGACTGGGAAACTTGCCTCACTCTCAGAGCAAGAGCTGGTGGACTGCGACAAGTTGGACCACGGTTGCGATGGTGGCGTTAGCTACCGTGCGCTGCAATGGATCACCTCCAATGGTGGAATAACCTATGAGGACGACTACCCATATACAGCAAAAGACGACCCTTGTGACACCGTAAAGCTGTCACATCATGCCGCTTCTATCTCAGGCTTCCAACGTGTGGCAACGAGGAGTGAGGTATCCTTGGCAAATGCAGTGGCCATGCAGCCTGTGGCGGTGTCGATCGAGGCCGGTGGGGCAAACTTCCAACACTATCTAAACGGTGTGTACAATGGTCCATGTGGAACACGGCTAAACCATGGTGTCACTGTGGTCGGATATGGGGACGACGATGTGACCGGGGAGAGTTACTGGATCGTGAAGAACTCATGGGGCGAGAAGTGGGGCGATAAAGGGTACCTCAGGATGAAGAAGAACATTGTAGGCAAGCTTGAGGGGATCTGTGGCATCGCCATCCGACCATCTTTCCCGCTCATGTGATGTAATCATGTGTGGTGTGCTTGGTTCATTTTTCCTTCCTAGCATGTCAAAATTTAGTCAACTTGTTACGTGTACAATAAAAGAAAGTTAATACATATAAAACTCCTTTCTTGCTTGTAAAAAATGGAATATATTTACATATTTGTGGATAATAGACATGTAAATTGGTTGAAATGTTCACATGGATTCAACAATTTAATTATTTTATATGAGTTCTTTAGATTTTAGTGGATTTGAGTGGCCCATGGATCGAGTCAATTTCTGTATGGACCTGACTGGTCACTGGTAACTTCTTAGAATTTGGAAGCTACGTGTGTCATTAAAGAATGATTCATATAGTTTTTTGAGTATGGAATTTCCAGTTCTCCGATTGTCGACTGTTTTTAATCTTGATTGTTTTAAAAATTGGTTTTTATCTGCTTGAACATTTTTTCTTTTGGCCTGATTTTTTATTCTCTTTTTTTACTTTTCAATTTTCCTTAGTTTTAGTTTTAGCTTTTTCCATTGCTTGTTTTTTATATAATTTTCTGTTCAGTTTTTGTTCATCGATGTTTCCCTTTCAGTTTCTTTTTTTATCGTATAATTAAATAGGTATTACCAATGTCATTCAATATATTCATCATGTATTATTACAATTTCATTTTTTTTCATGTATTAAAAATATTAACAATTTATCTGAAAAATGATTATCATATAATGGAAAATATTCATCATGTGGAAAAACATTGTTTATCTTGCTCTAAAAAATGACCATATATTTAAAAATTGTTAGTAGTGTGTCACTAAAATGAACACATAATATTTTATCTTGTTAGAAAATGTTCATCATATATTTTTAAATGGTCAACATTTATTAGCAAAGGTTCATCTTGTATTATAGAATATTCCTAGTTTATTTTTATCATGGCATATTTTGCTGTTCAACATTATTTAAAACATCTTGCATTTAAAATATTTTATTGTGTAATTATTTTTCTAAGACTGGTGTGTGCTTATCTGGGAAAAAAGGAACTGGAGCGTGCTAGTTAGTGATGTTAAATTATGCCATAAGCAAGTATTAACTGTCTGTGGTGGAGGCGTGCATGTAGCACCAGTTATTATATGACTATTATGGAGTGAAACTCTAACTTGACGCCTGCAGCCCCAAATAGTGAATAGGTCAGCCCATTTTGGTACACCCTCTTGTGTGTGGGTTTTCTTTTTATTTTTTGAGGCACTTTTCATTAAAAAAGTAATTGGATTTTTGTATGAGTTCAAATATTTAAAATTTAAATAAATATAAAATATAAATTGAAAATAGTTCATAATATATTTAATAATGTTCAACCTGTGCTTGGAATATGGCCAATGTGTAATTTAAATACTTTCATCATATATTAAAACAATTCAACTTATATTAAAAAGCAGTTCGCCATTTATTAGGAGATGGTCACCGTGTTCTAAAATTTGTAACCATGTGTTTTCATAATACTTTGAATAAAAAAATATATTTTTTGAACATTAATAGGAAAAAATAATAAATAGGGAATCCAAAAAATGAGGAAAATAAAGGAAAAAACAACAAATCTGCAAATAAGCCCTATAGGCCTGGATGTATACGGCGGGCCAACTATAGGACGCCTGCTAAGGCCAGCCGTTTCTCTTTGTAGATTTTATTAGCAAAATTTCTCGAGAGCAATTAGTTAGGGAGCGCTTATTCAAAGCTTCACAAAGGATCACCCTGAGAGCATGCAATGTATCTCGTATTGAGCGTTTTCTTTAGATTTTATTTATTTATTTTTATGTATGTACTTTCGGTGTTTAGATTGTTTTTAAAGATTTTTTTTGTCTTTTCCGCTTTTCGCTCGGTATTTCCTTATTTTTTTGTGAAAAAAAATTCAATATTTATTTCAATTTTTTTCAAAAAAGGCACGAATGTGCATCTCTAGGAGGCACGAATCTAGTTTCACGAGAGGCACATCGCGTGCCTCTAAAAAAGGCACACCGCGTGCCTCTAAAAAGGCACCCCACGTGCCTCATGAGCATGCCTCCGCGGGAGGCATGAATTTACTGCAACAAGAGGCATGCCAAGTGCCTCTAGAAAAAGAGGCTCGCCCTGTGCCTTTACAAAAAAGGCACGAACGTGATTCACGTGAAGACATAAATAATAATTTAAAAAGAAAATAATAGAGGATACATTGCAGATAATATGAACTCTTATGAGGATGCAAATATTCCCACCTATTGTAATCGACCACTTTGTGCCACCATTGGTTAAATAGTAGTTAAAACATCTGACATAACAGAGCAAGAAACAATGCTGTTGGTTCACACTTAGCTTTTGTCTAGCATTGTAATATGCGTGCATTCCCATTTGAAAAAGTTGTTGTTGAATTATACATAATATAGTTTTAAATAGCAGGCTATGGCAAATAGCGGCGGCCTTTCAAAACAGCTATAACGAGGCTATAGCCGGCTATTTTAAAACTTTTTCGCAGAATTGTACATGAATAATGGCGAGCATCATTTAGTCAGTCTTATTAAATAATTTTCATTGGTTCATACTATAGGTCCCAGTATGTCATCATGTGTACATATATCCTTTTGTGGGTTGTCGTGATACAGTCTCACATAAGCATGTAGCACGGGTGATGAGTGGTGATTATTTTAACATCTCTCTAAATAAGCTCTTGTGCCGCTTTTCCTTTTTATTTGTTTGCTCTTGTGCCGTAAAGCAACCATTAAATATAGATAAACAAGTCCAACAATTTGAAAATAAAGTACATGTCCAGCTGGGTCCACGGCACAAATATGCCCAAAAAATTATAAAGAACTACTCCCTCCGTTCCATATTAGATGACTTGCAAATAGATGTATCTTGAACTAAATGTAGTCTAGATTCATCTATTTGAAAGTCATCTATTATGAAACGGAGGGAGTAGTTTACAGTAGTGCATATACAACAAAGCAAAGAGGTTAAACTCTGCATATGAAATCTTTTATCTCTGCAAGTTAGATTAAATGTAACTGTCTCATGTCGATGTAAGAAAAACTAACGAGGATAACCTGCAGATAGTATGAACTCTTCTTCCATACTATAATGTCTTGTCGATGCATCATTATCTTTTTTAACTAATTTAGTAGATTCAGCACCTACTTTGATATCATTATTGCCAACTTTCTTAGCCACCATGTTATCTAAAACATGCTCCTTGGATGAACGGATGCTTTCTAGTGCCAACTCCACTTCCCTCATTATTGGACGATCCTCTCCAGTTAATTTTATGCACGATGTGGCGATAGCAGCCACTTCTCCAACTTTTTGGCCTCCTTCCTCTATGACTTGTGGATCCAATATCTGGAGTAAATTACCTTTTGCAAACAAGGTAACAAAATGTACAACAAGACTCTCGTCCTCTGAGGACAAATATGAAAATGGTTTCTTCCTTGTTAGCAGTTCGACAAGGACAACCCCAAAACTATAAACATCACTTTTCTCTGTGAGGCGTCCAGTGTAAAAGTACATAGGGTCCCAATATCCTCTTGTTCCTTGAGCTCTACCCAGATTTCTCCATTGGTATGTATCTTGAAGCTCCAAAGTCAGCTACCTTTGCAGTAAGCGTATCATTCAAAAGTATGTTAGCTGACTTAATATCTCTGTGGATGATAGGTATTGAAGCATTCGAGTGAAGATAAGCGAGCGATTTGGCTGTTTCTGTGGCTATCCGCAACCTATCATCCCATGACAGAGATCTTGGTCCATCAACGTGAAGATGCTCACAAAGGGTACCATTGGATATGAACTCGTAGACCAACATTGGGACTTCAACTTCAAGGCAACAACCATAAAGCTTGAATACATTTCTATGGTTGATTTGTGATAGAATAGCCACCTCATTTATAAATTCATCAATCTCTTTCTGAATAACCTTCTTGGGTTTCTTGATGGCTACAATATGCTGGCTCGATAAAATTCCTTTGTAAACAATACCATGCCCTCCACCACCAACTACAAGATCTTTATCAAAGTTGTGTGTTGCCTTCTCTACGTCTTCTAAGGATATAATCATTCTTTCTGCAATACCAGCACTTTGGGACACCAATTGTTGCAACAATTGTCCACGATTTTGTTGGAAGAACTTACTTTTTAATAATTGAGCTCTTTGCTGTTTTAACTTCTTGGTAATGTAAATTCCAATTAGAAATAGAAGTACAAGTCCGATCCCAGTAGCGGCTCCTATAGCAATGCCCATACCTGAAAATATATACAATATAGTTACTATTTTATCATTCACACCTTATATAGAAAACATGTTGGTTGTGTTTCTCACCTTTAATTTTTTTTCGAAATCCACCTACAATAGACAAAAGAAAGAAAGAGTGAGTATGATTTAAATTCACTTAAACTACTGAAGTACACATACCAGAGTGGATATAAATAGTAAATGGACATTAACCATGTGTGTGGGCATGATGTGCACATTCTAACCTTTGCATCCATCGTCAAGGTAGGGGTTGTCGCTGTATCCATCACTACAATGGCAAGAATAGCCTCTAATCCTAGGTTTGCAAAGGCTATTCTTGCTCTTGCATATGCCAGGACACTTGATATATTTATGTGAGCTCACATTGGCTAGAGGATGCGAGCCAGCGCGTTGCAATTGCAAAACCTCCCACTCTAATATAATGGGAGTATCCAGTATGGTACTAGGGGGACCAATAGGATCTATAAATCCTTTTGACTGTTGTAGCTGAGAAAATACCTGTCGCTTACGAAACCACCCCTCCTCTGCTATGAATGCATACGAGTGCATTGACGTGTTGTCCCAACCACTGTTGGAGTCCATCCAGTTGATCCAAAATTCTCTAGGCATGCCTTCCCTGGACATGGAGATGTGTGCCTGGCAGCATCCCATTCCATAACAATACTTGTTATCATCATCATCGATGTTAGTTTCGGGACCAGGCGAAACATCTATCATGGTGGTGTCGTAGGTGCCATTCTTGTTGAGGAGCAAAAGGAGGAACAACCACTGAGGATGACTTTTTTGCCGACCCCGTACAACCCGGCCTGCACACCACACCCTATGACAATAAGCTCGTTCTTGGTCGACAACGTATAGGGAGCATCATCACCTTGTCCAAAAAGTTGGTTTTTCATACCACTAAAGGTACCGACGAATATGTCAAGAATCGGGTTGGTGTCGATGACACGCATGGTGTTGTTGTGGAGGAAAATGTCGACAACTCTGAGGGTACCGAGCATTAATCGCGGGATGTCATGGCTCATGTCACATGTTAGGTTGAACCCTTGTAAATAGCATTTGTGTGGTCCTATGCCGAACGGGTATGGCACACTCACGTTCCCGCAGGACGGACTGCAATCACCTGTAGGTATATGGATGCATGTTAAATGGATCCCCATAGTAGTTATTCATGTGACTGATGATATATCAGACAAAAAAAATAAGATATTAAAATCTATCACTCTTGATCAGACTGTATATGCATGTGCTCTACATATATAATACCTATAGAAATATACTAATTTGGCTTGCTTGGATTATGTGTATCTTTTGTGTGTTGCTTGATATTTAGCCCAATGTTAAATTAAATACAAGAGATTACTAAACAATTACATTCAATCTAAACATGGTCATAAAAAGAAAGTAATTATACAATCATATCAACGTTGTTTTATTTAATAGCCCAGGTTCAATTGGAATGATATACTACTCGTATCAATAATATGCACCTTCTTTTTCAGAAGCCCATAAGAAAGAAATTTCTAGGTCAAGTGTGCTTTGATTGGAATAGTCTTAGGATGTGTGACTGACTGAAAAGTTGATCCCATGTGCGCACGAGTGAGGATAAAGTGTACAGAAAATACTATTATTCATTTGTGAGGATAGTCTGGATCTAAGCTGCACCGACCAGGATTCGGTAGGAAACCGGTACTTTTGTCCGGGGTGTTACACTTTTCTCGGGTATCATATCAACAATGTTGAGGTACATGATTTCGGCAGTAACTCGACATTTGCATAGTGTAACGTTCTTCTATAACTAAAGATGGTACCCCGCATGTTTTTGCTGAAACTGGTAGCAATTATTATAATGATATTTTTTGTATGGAATATTTGATTTGGACAAACAATATGAACATTGAAACTAAAATGCATATAAATTATTATAAGCTGTTGAATAAGAGTAACATGAACTCTAAAGTCTAAAGTATTTATTTTTCCATGCAATGTGCCATGGTGCGCTGGCTTATTATCATAAAAAGTGCATGTTTAAACCGTATTCATATTGTTAGCTCCAGCTAATGTGAGCTTGGGTGAACAGTAATACAAAAAGATAGGAAAACTTAATAGAAATGATTTTTTGGCAACAAATATTGATATGTTTTGTGCAAACCTCTAGGAATATGATTTTATTGTGAACATGTGCACGCATGTGAAACACATAACAGTATATGTGGACCAAAACAAATTTAGAATTTGTTAAAAAATGTACCCTAATTTTTATGATTTTACTATTCACCCGGCTCACATGATCTCGAGCTAACAAGATGATTCCACATTTATTTTCTCGAACTCATGTGAGAAATGGCATTTTTCTATGCATAGTGACATGGAGAGTTCGCAAATTTACATGTTGAAAGAGTCAGAGTTTGTGGGGATCAACTATTCAATTATACATGATTGAAGGGCAATTTATGTATAAGATTCCCAATTAATTGGTCCATTACAATTTTTTATGTTCAGTAACCCATTTTAGATAACTTTAGGCTTGATGATGCATAAAATAATAAATAACATGTTTAATATAATCAGACCAATAATCTGATAGATATACTATCCATCAATATATCAACATACTTAAACGCGTTCCACTGCCAGTAGTAAGAATTAACTTATTGACATGATGAACAGATGAATGTGCAGATAAAAAAATCATGCTTTTAAAATTAACGAAATTGCAGCATTGCTGACCTGTGAGGAAACTGAAGCAGCCACCGGGCATGTGGGGGTTTCCATGAGTTCCTGGCGGACAAATGCACCGAAACAATCCATCTGTGTTAACACATTGGCCGTAGCACTCATAGCTTTCTGAATTCTCACACTCGTCAATGTCTGCACATATAAATATACAATATAGTAAACCGGCAAGTACGAAGCCCGAAGTGACAAGACACCTATTTTAGAGCGTCGATTTTTGGCTTTTGGGCTCCATGAAACCTTCAAATTTAAGTTTCGAAATTTTCAAAATTCAAGCTTGATGTAGCTCAACCATTATTTGGCATTTCCGCATGTTTCTATTATATTTTCAAATAATATGCACGCAGATATCTCAGGTAATCTAATAATGTCTCATAACAAAATTCAGTCAGGATTATCTCATGTCTAAATTCAATCTAAAAAAATGCAGCATCGGTTTAGCAGATGCAACTTACGTCTAGTGAAAACACAATCGGACCAGTGACTCATATATTTTACAAACTGAAGTTGCACTATTTACAATTGGTTTAGTTATAAGAAAATGGTAGTCATCCAGTGACCACGAGTGCACTGCCCCTCTCTTTCGTACATTGTCCATTTCCTCACATCATCCAAGGGATGTATCTTAATCATCATTAGGGGTGTACCTTGCTCTATGAAACCAATAGAAACGTACTTTCTTCATACCGAAATATAGGTAGTTGAGCTTCCTTGGTGATGCATGAAGGAAGAGGGAGTATGTACCACACTTTTTTTTTTCATGCATGCTGTACTTGCTAAGCGCACATGCAAGCATGTTGTACAGGAAAATTTAGTAAATGCATGCATGTTGTATTGCCGCAGAAATCGATTGAACTTGGTTTTTGGAACCTACATTTTTACCCAACCTTGTGTGATGTGCGTGTATGTCATGACTCCCAATAGAGTGGATAAAAAAGCTGATGGCCGCGGCTGGTTCATAATTTATTTTAACCGCAGGAGTTCTATATATATCACCTAAAAATTGGCGTGAGTCGATTTTGCCCGGAAAGGAAGAAGGAGGTGGTGGTGGAGCTCCGAGGCCGAAGCTGGTAATGGCGCTGCAAGCGGCAACAAGCTGCGACATCGATTGTATTATGGATAAATAATAAATGTTACGGTTTTAGTGTAAATTTAAATTAAAACGACCACATTAATTTACTATGGATGAGAGGGAGTGTTATGCAAGAGAGTATGTATCTAACCTTGGCATCCGTTGGTGATGTAGGGATTGCCGTCATAACCTTCCTTGCAGGAGCACGTGTAGCCGCCTCTTTCACTTGTACTGCACTCTGTGTGGTTGCTCTTGCAGACCGTGCGGGCCACGTCACTGGAACACTTGTTCCCCGTCGACGCCGACAAGGAACTATCATCCACACCGATGTCGACTTCCCAATCGATCGAAATGGGGACAGCCATGGACGCGGCTGGGTGTTTCTTTTTGCCGGATGACGACGACGTCGAAACTTGTTGCGAGATACTCAATGGCGTGAACCACCCGTCCCTTGCGACGAACACACGGGCGGGTTGCTGCTCGGACACGCTGCGGTTCCATCCGAACGACTCGACCTCCACGTCGTAGGACATTATGGGGACGAGATTTCCTCCGGCGGTTACCTCTCGGCTTACGACGATGGGCGCCTGGCAGCAGCCTATGCCGGAGCAGAGCATGCTGCTCGGCAGACTCGACGGCATGTACGACGTGAACCCTTCGTAGCAGAAGGAGGAGCAGCCGCTCATGGTGGCGTTGCCGCTCCTCAGTTACAGCCCACGAGGATGAGCTGGTTCCGGTACCGCGACAGCGCGTATGGCCCTCCGTCGCCGATGCCGCCACCGAGACTGCCGCGTCTGTCACCGTCGAGCTGGATTTCGCCGGTGTGGACGACTTCCAGAGTCGGATCACTGGGGTAATCGATGTCCTCGGCGACCTGGAGGTATGGTTTTCAATTTCAGTTTCAGTTTCAGTGATTTTGGTCTTTATTTCCGCCAAAAAAGCAAAATATTCAGTTGAATTATATTAAATATTTATTTTTTTCGAAAAATAATTTATAAATTATTTGAATTCACGTGTACTACTGAAATATTTTGGCCGAAAGGAAATATTTCAGTGTCTACGGAAATTATCAAATTTTAGTGAATTTCATCGAAATCCCAATGAAAGTGAAAACCATACCTTTTTTTTTTGAAAAGGGGTATCCGACCTCTGCATCAATTGATGCACACAACCAATTTATTAAAAGCAGTGAAAACCATACCTTTTTTTTTTGAAAAGGGGTATCCGACCTCTGCATCAATTGATGCACACAACCAATTTATTAAAAGCAGTGAAAACCATACCTTTTTTTTTTGAAAAGGGGTATCCGACCTCTGCATCAATTGATGCACACAACCAATTTATTAAAAGCAGTGAAAACCATACCTGAAGGGTGCCGTCGCCGAGGAGGAGCCGCGGCGGGGTTGTTGTGTTGTCGCAGGTGAGGTTGAACCCCGGCAGGTAGCAGTGGGACGGGCCCATGCCAAACGGGTAGGGCACGCTCATGTTGCCGCACCGGGTGTCGCAGCCCGGCATCCCTATCACCGTCGGCGTCTTGGATGCCGACGAGATCGCCATGTACGATACAACGACCACTATAGCAGGCATCAAGAATGACATGCTGGTTCTGCGGTGCGCCATGTACGGCGCCATTGATGGATGTGTGCCCTTAATTATAAGGCTGTGCAAGGGGTCCGGGTCCGGCAGCGTTCACATCTCACCTACCGCTAAGCTAGGCTAGCCATCTACGTATATTATGACCGCTAAGAGTAAGAGATCATCATGTACTGCTTTGTTTAGTGAGCAGCACAGGCATAAGTCACCCATAGTTCGGTCGTGATCCACAAACATAATTTTAACTACAGTAGCATAAGTAAAAATTGACTGCGAAAGCATACTAGGTAACAACTTTCAGTTGAGCCGGGCGTATACAAATACAAAAGTTTCATCATGCATGTTTCGTGCTCGTCTTATATATTGGTCAGCAACACGATTCTTGTGTCACCAAACAAACACGCGCATGCATCCTTTTAACCTCTTTGTGGTCACCAGCTAAAGCTTCTTAGTTAAATAGCTAGTATATATCACAAGCTTTCGATTTAACTTTCGCCAAAGCAAAGACTAAGGTAACCATGGATGAAGTTTCCTCATTCCTTCATTATTGCCGCCAATGATATGATCGAGCTATCAGGTTCTTGGTTCCCTTACCACTCCTCATTATTTGGGATTCATGACCCCTGACAGAGTTCCTCTTAAACACCTCATTGACGTCGCATCAAACGGTGATGTTGGGTTTCGAGGTGAACATGGACCTCGCTTGGATCAAATTAAGACCATTAGGGCTAAGGAAATCTTCGACGGTCCCTGGCATAGGCCCGTGCTCAAGTGGAGCATGAGCGTCCGCGGACCTCATACCCATTTGGATCTGTGCATAGAAAGCATGGATCCAT
Source organism: Bromus sterilis (assembly GCA_950022295.1). Lineage (NCBI taxonomy): Eukaryota > Viridiplantae > Streptophyta > Magnoliopsida > Poales > Poaceae > Bromus > Bromus sterilis. The sequence continues at coordinate 271,977,709 of OX465601.1, forward strand.
TAGTTGTTCCCCATCAGCAACCTAGAAGGAGGTGTCTTCTAGTGCGACCTCCCAAGATGTTCCTTCGTATGTCATCCCCTATGGGATCTGATCAAATAGTGCATGGATCTAACAGTAATATCCGTGTTGCGCCATCTAGGCAGGCGATTCCCATCACGATGCCCCAATTGGAGGGGGGGGGGATAGGCTGAATATTGTCGTGTTCAGTTGTACTTTTAAACTTAGTCTATCTCTATCTTATTATATCTAACTCAAATTAAATTATACTTCTAACATTCTCCCTCAGTCGTAGCAGGAGTGAAGAGGACGATTGCGACTTAATTTCAAGTCTTGTGCTTCTATCATCTTCTCCGATGCATCATCATCAACTGTGTCTCTAATGGCTGATGGGTCGGCACCTAGGGTGTTGAATGCATCCCCTTTTGGTGCCTTGCTGTCTTCTCTTCTATTCCCTCCCGCAGTCATAGTGGGAGTGTCATGGCCGCAAGTGATGAGGCGGACGCTGTTGACCGGAGTTGTTGCCGATGATTAGCTATATGCAAATTAATGCAAAAATGAGACTGTTGTAGTAATAGTTTTGAAACTTCAGCTGTAGCAGTCTCATTATATTATTTTCACCCAGGTCACAAACTTGGTTCTATGTGTGCATCTCATACCATGTGAGAACCATAACATTTTTCTTTCCATGCATGTCTTTGACATGGCTTAATAAAATGGTTCTGTGCATCAACTGATGCAGAGGCGGGGTTCACACCTCCTTTTCCAAAGAAAATGTCTTTTACATTACCTTGACATTTTATTATTTATTACAATGAACTATTTGATGGCGATCATGATTTAAGGAGCGGTGTAAACCGCTGGCTATTTTTATCTGTGTTTTTCTTGTATCTGCTCTAAACTCATTATCTGTAACATGATCATAATGGAAATTCACCACCATAGAGGTGGTCAAAGGAATCCACCAAATCCAGCTTGGGAAACTTCCGTCACTCTCAAAGCAAGAGCTGTGGGACTGAGACAAGTTGGATAACGGTTGCCACGGTGGTGCCATGCACTGCAGTGGATGCGACATCCCCTTCCAGGACGACTAACCATATACGACGAAGGACGGCACTAGTGACACCACAAAGCTTCCAGATCATGCGGCTTTCATATTTCTTATTGGTTGTTGGGTGTTGAACTAGGCCAGCGAGATGGCAAGGACTAGTTAACCCGAAAAGCAATGGATTCTCAAGATAAGCATGTGACTGGTGTGTCATTTAATCAATGACACACTGCCGCACATATATATGGCTTCATCAACTTAAGTGTGCATGTATTCTGGCATATATACGATTAGTTTGGCATCACACATAGATACATAGACTATTCGTCACCCTGGGTGAGGATTAGTTATTCTTCACCCCCTCTGATTTGACATTAATACACCATAATTTTACATTTCGTAAATTTAATCTTATTTCATACGTAAAAATAGAACGTAAGCAAATATAATCACCATAAAATATATTTTATGTTACGTAAAATTACAAACGTAAAAATAATGGGGTAAAATATGCATAAAATGTAATTTTTTGATCTTATGGGCTATATTTTTATTTATTTTATGTCAAAATTTATGTAGTGAATTGATTTAATGTAACTATTTGTATTACAAATGTAATTTTTTATAAAAGGTTCGTAAAATTACCTCGGGTGAAAAATAAATTATTCTGTACCCGGATGATGAATAGCTTCACTAAATCAATTCAGATAATATATACTCTTTGAGCATCCAGCAGAATACATTATGTACATATATAATTGAACTACACATGGCCGAGCAAGCTTTACATAAAAAAATGTGTACGTGAACTGGGCTGAAGGTGTGTTCAGGCGGGAAAAGAAGGATTGCATTTGATTTTATTTTCTAAACTAAGGAGGGCATCATCTATACAGAGGCTTTTCTTTTGCGAAATATCTATACAGAGGCTGGGTACCCGCCTTTTTGAAAGAAAAAAAACCATCTGTACAAAGATCTTGTAATGATTGTTATCTCAATGAGCAAATGGCCTGGAATGTGGGTGTCCTCCCCTGCCTTGGCGCGAGGCTGGTGGGGAGGCAGCGTAGTGGTGGCGGCCAGCTAGGTGTGCTGGTCTTACCATTTCTTGGAGGCACCATCATGGAGCACTCGCTTCACTATTGTTCTCCTCTCTCATCGCTGGTGTAGTATTGGGATGGTGTGGCGGTGCCTATCACCTTTGTACCTTGCTTTGGATGTGTGTAGTGGTGGCGTGCGTTTGTATCGATATGCTTATTTCTAAATCAGGGCAAAAGCCCTTTTCGTTAATTACACATGCTCATATGGGCTTGTACCATTTTACCATCAGCAGACCCACAATGGTTAACTCATTCTATATTTCATATGCCCTTTCACTGCTGGCTAACCTCTCCGTTGGACAAGAACATCATTAGTAGATATACAATAAAACTAAACAACCAACTTTGCACATGAAATATCTGATCCGAGCACAAATTCACTAAGATAGTATTGGATAACTGGATATACATAAAAACAAATCTCATGATGGTACACATGTAGTCTTTTTCTTGATTAATTGCCTCCCATGTAAACCAAACTACCGAGGATAACTTGCAGATAGTATAAACTCTTCTTCCATACTGTATCGTCTTGTAGACCCCTCATTACTTTTTCTAACTAATTTAGTAGATTGGACACCCAGTTCGACATCATTACTGTAAACTTTCTTACCCATGGTATTATCTAAAATATGCTCCTCGGATGGACGAAGTCCTTCTAGTGTCAACTCCACTTGCCTCATTGTTGGACGATCCTCTCCACTTAATTTTACACATGCAGTAGCAAGAGCAGCCACTTCTTCGACTTCCTTGCCCCCTTCCTCGATAACTTGTGGATCTAATATCTGGAGCAAATTTGCTTCTGCAAACAAGGTAACAAAATGTACAACCAGACCCTCATCATCTGGGGACAAATATGAAGATGGTTTCTTCCTGGTTAGCAGTTCCACAAGGACAACCCCAAAACTGTAAACATCACTCTTCTCCGTGAGACGCCCAGTGTAAAAGTACATAGGGTCCCAATATCCTCTTGTACCTTGAGCCCTGGTTTCTAATCCAGATTTCTCCATGGGAATGTACCTTGAAGCCCCAAAGTCTGCTACCTTTGCTGTTAGAGTATCATCCAAAAGTATGTTAGCAGACTTCACATCTCTATGGATAATAGGTATTGCAGCAGCTGAGTGAAGGTAGGTGAGCGATTTTGACGTCTCAATGGCTATCCGTAGTCTGTGGCCCCACGACAATGATCTTAGTCCGTCAACATGAAGATGCTCGTAAAGGGTTCCATTGGATATGAACTCATAGACCAACATTGGGACCTCAGTTTCAAGGCAGCAACCAAAGAGTTTTACTACATTTCTGTGGTTGATTTGTGATAAGATGGCGACCTCATTTATAAACTCATCAATCTCCTTCTGAACTAACTTCTTTGGTTTCTTGATGGCTACAATATGTTGGTTTGATAAAATCCCTTTGTAAACAGTACCATGCCCTCCACCGCCAACCACAAGATCTTTATCAAAATTATGTGTTGCCTTCTTTAGCTCTTCCAAGGTTATTATCATTCTTTCTGCAATACCAGCTCTTTGAGATACCAGTTGTTCCAGTAATTGTCCATGATTTTGCTCAAAGAACTTCCGTTTTAGCATATGTGCTCTTCGATGTTTCAATTTCTTCGAAGCAATGTATGAAGTGAGAATCACAAAAACTAGACCTACTCCACATGCAACTCCTATAATGGCAGCGATCATACCTGAAAATAATAATCTGATTGCATTAAGCATTAAACTGTAAGTGAGAACAACAAAATTATTGTCATTTTACAATGCCGCCAATCTATTTAGACCTGGTGAGAAAAAACTTTATCTTGTGTATGAATTTTTTGTAACTTTCTATAGAGGAAACCATAAATTTTACTGAACGGGAGTTAGGATTAAATATACTTATCATTATATGAAGAGAAAAAAGATATCCTCCCTACAACGTTGCTCACCTTTAGATGAGATTTTGCGACCTGGAGGAAAAAGAGAGAGAGAGAGAGTGAGAGTGAGTCAAATATCTGGTAACTACATAAAATACCACAAAAAGAAATTCACGTGTTGCATGCCTGTACTGCACATGTATGTTGCATGCTAACCTTTGCATCCATGGCTTTTGTAGGGGTTGCCGTGATATCCTTCCAGACACTGGCAAGAATAGCCTTTGTTCATCCCAGCTGGTATGCATCTACTATGCTTGCTCTTGCAGATGTCATCAGCTACCTTCGTGGGGCAATTCAGGTTTGATGGCGACTTCACATCATCAACAACACCTTGTAAGCCTGATGATTCTGATAGCAACACCTTCCACTCTAGTACAATAGGAACTGATGGCGCAAATATCAACTTGTTTTGAAGTGCCTCCATTTGTTTTTTGGAGATAAGGCGGTTGTCGAACCACCCCTCCTTCGCGATCAGGGTATATGGGTGCCGCGACACATTCGCCTGGAAGTTGTTGGGGTCAGTATACTTGAGGCTCAGTGAACCAGGCATGCTTCCCTCCGTGGTCTCGGGAATGCGTGCCTGGCAGCAGCCAATGCCGTAGCAGTTCTTGTTGCTCGCAATCGGCACCCTTCCAGCGCCGACATCTTTCTCGGAGCAAAAGGTAGTGCAACCGCTGAGGATGGATTCATCATGCCCAAGTAGTGTAGCCTGAACGTTACACCCTGAGAGGATGAGCTCATTCTGTGTGGACAACGAGTAGAGCACATCCCCCCGGCTTGTGAAATAATCATCGAAATCCAAACCAAAGTTATTATTGGAGTCGGCTTCAATGAGAATGACAGAGCTAGTAACCTGTACAGTCGTGTTTTGGAGGAATATATGTTCAACCTGGAAGGCACCGTTGCCATCCAATAATAGCCGTGGGGGCTTGCCGCTGAGACGATAGTGGCATGTGAGGTTGAAGCCCGGCCGGTAGCAGTGGGGCGGACCAATGCCGAATGGGTATGGTACATCCACATCTCCACATTTCGTTTGACACTTAATAACTTCCGTTTCTGCTTGAAAAAAAAGGTACAACCTAAGCTAGCTGAATGTATATTATTGTAGATCAGGTACCATATGCTAGCTAATCTAGTGTATCAGTACTAATACATGCCCATCCTCAAATGTTATGCATATTATGCTTTGTTAAGACAATGCTTTTGGATGAAACCTCTATAATATGTTGTTTATATACGATATAAAATTGGTAATTATCAGGGAGTATTTTTACAACAACTATAATGATGCCAATATCATGTCAAATAAACGACATATCAATCGAAAACATCTTGGTCAAATTTTTATCTTAACGAAACCTAATATGGCCTACATATATACAAAGAACATATAGGAAGTAATGATACATTGAATTTTTATTCACTCATTGTAATTCATAACCTTTATTATAATACTCACTAGTGCATAATAATAATAATAATAATAAATACTAATACTAATACTATTATTAATAATACTCCGTCCATTTCTAAATATAAGGTGTATAGTTTCTTTAAAAAAGTCAAACTTGGTTAACTTTGACCAGATTTATAGATGAATATACCAATATAAATTATACCAAAATGGTATCATTAGATTCATCTTGATACATATTTTCATATTGTATTTATCAAATATTATAGATGTTGATATTTTTTGCTATAAATTTGGTCAAAGTTAAAAATGTTTGACTTTTTTAAGAAAACTATACACCTTATATCAAGGAACGGAGGGAGTAATTGATTGTACCGTATAGCTTACCTGTGATGGAGACAAAAGGGACGCAGTCGCCGGGTATATCCTTGTCAGGATGGGTTCCTGGTGGGCACCCGCACTTATACCCTTCCTCTTTATTGGTACATACACCATCATTAGGGCATGGATGAAACTCACACTCGTCGATATCTAGAAAAGCAACATTGTGCGCCGTAAAGCTTAAATTAGTGCTTCTCAATGATATACTTATAGTGATATCGATTCTGATAGCAACACCTTCCACTCTAGCTAGTGCAAACTTTAGAAAGTTGGAAAAGGTGTGGTTGAGTCTAGGTGCGTCTACCCTCTTATCTACTAGGTATCAAAATATAAGACGTTTTTACTGTTCAATTGAGCTACAAAAACATCTTATATTTTGATACAGAGGTAGTGCAGCTGTCACAAGGCCACGATGAGTTTCGATGGAATCTCAATAGGAATGGAAAATTCTCTGTGGATTCTATGTATAGGGCGCTTGTCCAACCTGAATTACCAGTCGATAATAATTATAAAATATGGCAAATGAAGATACCTCTAAAGATTAAAGTCTTTGCATGGTATCTTCGAAAAGGTGTCATTCTAACGAAAGATAATCTTGTCAAGCGCAATTGGCAAAGGGAATAAGAAATGTGTTTCATGTGCTCAGGATGAGACAATAAAACATCTCTTCTTCACTTGTATCAACCCACATCCGTTGCTAATATGTTACAACCCACATCCGTTGGCTAATATGTTTGGCAATTGGCTTTACGGGATATATAATAAGCTTAAAACCATTATTAGGGTAGGAGCGCTCGCCGTAATATGGTCTCTCTGGCTATGTAGAAATGACAAGATATTTTCTGATAAAAAGTTCACTTCTCTGCAGGTTCTTTATCGATGCACGGGTATTCTCCGTTCGTGATCCATCTTACAACAGGTGGAATATCGAGGCCTTTTTATGGAGGTGTGTGCACGACTGAAAGCTGTGGCGAGAGATATTTTTATCCAACATGGATGGCCGCGTGATCTACGCATAGAGCTACCTTGAGTGGCGATAGTTCTTTCATTTGTAACTTGTCGTACGCTCTTTTGTGTTTCTCATTTTCGTGACTTGCGGCTGTGTACATCTTAATTATGCAGAGGCCGGGTATACTTACTTAAACCTTTTGAGTAATAAAGCCCTTTATTTAAAAAATCTATGTGCATCTCAATTCGTCTATCTATGCTTTGCAAAAAAGCAATTACTCTGAAGTATAATACCGAATTTAAATAGTAGTCATAAGATAAAGGATTAACCTTGGCATCCGTGGGGTATATAGGGATTGCCCTCGTAGTAACTATCGCAGCGGCATTTATATCCCCCTCGTGTACCCTCGTCGCACGCGACGTGGCCACGGCCTTGGGTAGAAGAAATATTGGTGTCGATCTCCCAGGTGAGCCACATGGGTACTCCAGCCATGGGGATTACTCCCACAGCCGGCGGCTTCCGAAGTAGAATCGGTTCGGAAACCTGTTTCCTCTCGAACCACCCTTGGTCGGCGACGAAGACGCGCGTAGGCATCCGCTCCTCATCGGCAGTGCGGTTCCGGCCAAACCACTCGAGCTGTACCCCCACATCGCCGACAACTGCAGCGGCGGCGACAATAGGGGCCTGGCAGCAGCCGACGCCGGCACACACCATGCTGCTCTCGAGCCTGGATGGCACGTGCCACATGGGTTCAGGGGGTTGGTCGTCGCCGCACACGGTGGAGCAGGCGCCGATGGTGGCGTTGCCGTGTTTCAACGTTGCTCGCACGTTGCATCCCAGGAGGATGAGCTCGTTCCCCTCGCCTACCCAGTTGTCTGTTACCATGATGTTGTAGGTGCCGTGGTCAGGCCCTCCGGAGAATATTGAGCCCTTGCCGTCGCCGTCGATCTTCACGTCGCCGGGGGTGCGTTTGACGAGCACGGACGACTCTCCAAGGCTGAAATATTCTACCTGGAGGATTTCTCCGCCGGCGCCGCCAAGTAGCAGCCGCGGCGGGGTTGTAGTATTGTCGCAGGTGAGGTTGAACCCCGGCCAGTAACACCTGGCCGGCCCCATGCCGAACGGGTACGGCACACTGATGTTGCCGCACATGGTGTGGCAGCCCGGCAGCCCCATCGGCGCCGGAGCCGAAGCTGAAGCAGAAGCGAACGCGGCCACGGTGATCGCTAAGACTATCTCCTTGAATGGGATGATCATCATATGCGCCATTGGTGGTCGAGCCATTGTTGTTATTGTAGTAGCTAGCTACAGTTCACCACCATCGTCTATGTACAACCAATGTTTATATGTTCTGCAGAATCATCACTCACCTACTGCATACCACTGTCACCTGATTAATTAATCATCTCACCGAGATCGACGCGGACGTTAGTGAACACATGGGTCAATTAGTACACACACCACATACTACCTGTTTATTTTAACTTGTACACACCACATACCTAACACACGCTGCTTTCCCAAAAGCAGGGAATGTCTATCTGTACGTGGCTCTCATGCAATCTCGTGAGCTACATTTGCATGCGGGAAACACGCATGATGGTTCCTGGTTTCTTCGTTCTCAAGTAGGATTATTAATTACAAACATAAACGCGTGAACTCAAAATTTCAAAAAGAAAAAAAGTTACAAGAAGCATTCACTCTTTTTTATGGTGATTTTACAGAACACCAACATAATGCAACTTTGTGAGTTTCACAAAGATCTGGGTGATCTGATCTTTGTTTGAAACAGAGAGTTTTCCCGCTGATTTCTGTTAATAGAAACCAAGCTTACAGCCAACGATCCGGAGGTTTAATGTATCACATTACGGGCGACCAATGATCGAATAAGGCAGAGTAATCATCACACCCCCCAGAATTAGAGATATAGGAAGCTATCTAACCAAACCTAGCTAGAGCAGCAGGCAGCCTGATGCAATGATGCCTGCTTCCAATCGTGCCACTGCCAACTAAAATTTGATACACTACTATCAGTACCAAAACACGGTGCTTTCCGTCAAAGGGACATTGTGGATGTTAGTCAACTCGTTCTGCGTCTAGTACACACATTGCCAATCGTCTTGATTTCCCGAAAGTACGGCATATCAATAAACTTTGATGCTATTCATGCGGGAAACATGCATTCAAGTTTGTTGTTTAACTCTTGGTTTGTTCTTCGGCAAGTATATATGCCTGAGCAATGACAACGTGGTGGTTATAATTGATCCGAATAAGAACCTCCAAATAAATTGAGAATTTGGGGTGATCGCCAAGGAAATAAATTTTACCAAACAGTTCCATTTTCTCCCAAACTACTATAAATACTACCTTTTTAAGGCATGCCGTAGAAAGCAAAGACAAAATTTCAATGGAATTAAAATTTCAAAATCGTATATCCGGAAGTGTTTGTGTGTTCAACTTTTTTGTGGGCAGCCCATGTAATGTTGTGAAATAATATATAAGAAAAAAAAATTTGATTTTGGTAAACTATGTGAATTTTTAGACAAACTTTATTTAGGGAAACTAGTATGTTGGCTCGCTCGTTGCGCTGGCTATTCAAACAATTCGTGGGCAGCCCAAGTTGAAGTTGGAAAATAGTATATAAGAAAATATTATATTTATCTTTGTTATGGGAAAGCCTTCTGGTTCTTTATTTCAACTGTAGCAGGGATAACTTATCAATTACACTTACACGAGATAGCAAAAACTTAGGAACATTGTCTCCCCACTCATAGCTACAATGGCGTGCTATCATATGAATTTCTAGCTAAAACATTAGCTATTTTTCACATGAAAGAAAAAAATTAAAATCCTTCGAGGTGTCCATGTGTTAAGTGTTCTAGTTGTTAGGAAAATTAACAAACATGAATTTCAACTTTCTTCGCAAAGTTTTTTATATGACAATGCCGCCGGGTTTCGGTAAAATGGCCATAACTTTTGCATATGACCTCCGATTAGATGTTTTTATGTGAAAAAGCACCTACGCTCGTTATCGATTATTTAGAATCCTCAAAAACCAAACAGGAAAAAAGTTATAGTGCTTTTAAGATTTGGAGGCAAAATGATTTGAAAAAAAAAATCAAACCTTAGTAGTGGCGCACTATTTGCTAGGTGCGCCACTAGTAATGATGTTCGGGCTTCAAAATATAAAAAATATTTTTGTTTCAAGAAAATATTTTTTTTTAATATGATAGGTGACCGAACGGGAAGTTTGAAAAAATGTACAAAATTTCACCACACCAATAGACATCAACAAGGTTTAATAAGATTGATTTGATATATACATCAACAAGTGTTTGTTTCTTTCTTGATAGGGCGACAATTAAATAAAATTAGAAGTTAAGCGTGCTAAGATTGGAATAGTATGAGGACCGACCGACCGGAAAGTTTGACCACGAGGTCAATTTGGCCTGAGATTAAGCATACTTAGAATTAAAAATGTCGTTTAAGCTAATTTTGAAAAAAATAATCAAAAACAGTTTAAATTTTTTTTGTTACTAGTGGCGCACGTAAGAGTTAGTAATGGTGCACTATGTGGTGCACCACTATTACATGAGATACTAATGGCGCAGCTATAGTGTGCCATTAATGGCCAAAATAAGTGTACCACTAACATGCCTTTTTCTAGTACTAGTGGGCTATCATATGAATTTCTAGGTAAAACATGAGCCACTTCATTCGCTTCCCTAGGAAAGTGCTTGAACTCGATATTGGAGAAGCCGGCCCATCGCAATATGTATATAATCTGATAGGATTGCTAAATTCGGGTCCCTGATATCCATTCCCCATTCATTGAATTTAACAACTCCAAACAATCACTATCCATCGTATTGTGATCACACCCGGTTCTCAACAGAAGTTTAATCAATGTAATAGAGCCACAGATTCCGCTGAGCATCCAAGATGTGATTAAAAGTTTCTGATGAACCTGCGACTCCTTTTCCTCTTAAGCTACATAAAACTGATGCCACAACCCCTGTACCATCTTCAAAAAAGCTGCGTCAACGTCGAACTTGTACGTGTCAGGTTTTCGTTTCGTCTACATGTGATCATGTGTCTTCTCTTCCACCTTAGGAGCATTATTAAATGTGATAGATTGAATAGATAAAGCCGAGCTAGCCGGTTGTTTCACATATTCTGCTTTGACAAATTGTTGCCTCTCCCAACAAGATATACCAAACATACTGCTCACAAGTACTTTAATCATATTTCATTACATAATTTTTAATATTCCCATTGAATGATTACATGGATTCCAATGAATACAAATAAAATCCATGAGATTTCAGAACATGCTTACACAAAATTTTAAAATTAATTCAAGCATGTTAATTTGCTTTCAGAATAACTAGCATAATGGCCCACACAAATGCTGGAGCCAGTAGTTAACAAAGTTCAATTAACTAACAAAATAAATATTTTCCATTTTACATAGCACTACAAATTAATCTTTCCAATGGAGATCTCACCTACCACTTGATAGTGAGAGCAAAGCACCACTACTAATCAATCCTTCCAATGGAGATTTATATCGACAACATAGTTAATTAACAAGAAAGTGAAGGATTGCATGTGGAGCTCACTAACTGGTATACACTACGATGACACATTGGTCGGAGCGTGCCACGAAATATATTGTACTGCTAACAGGATATCGATCGATATCGGAACATAATCTGACCAACAAGATGGTCAACAAACCTCATAATTTATTCATACAATACTACAATAGTGATATATACTAGTATACCACTCCATTCGTCCCATAATTCTTATCATGGTTTTAGTTAAAATTTAAAATAAAATTATGACAAAATTTACGTGACGGAGGGAGTATGATATTAATACATGATCCACCTTTTTCTCGCAAAGAGTGTTGACGCTCGGTCTACTGCCGGTTGCAAGTCCATAGCCGATTTCTCGCAAAGAGTGTTGGAGCTCGGTCTACTGCCCATTGTAGGTCCGTAGCCCATTTCTCTGCTGGTTACTCTTCTTTCTTCTCCAACGAAACTAAAACATGACATGGAATATCATAATCTCTTGTAATCTGCCTACATCGTTGTAGTGTACTTGGCTACTTGCTTTTACCTAGTTCTCGGTAATATTCCAGTTGTTGAAGATGATGCTCTAACGGCTAATAATTTTTCTCTCTTGGGAGTCTGCAATTTTATACGGCCGCCGATGGTGGATGCCTGACTAGGGCACATTTCTTATCCGGCGCGAGACCAGCTGGGAATCTTCCCACGCTAACTCCACGTGGAGTTTGCTGGTTAATTAATTATAACCTTAAAAAACGACTATAAGCAAAGTTAAGTTAAGTGAGATGATGTGAACGCCGCACTGTTCAGATCCATAGCAAGTAGTTCAAATTAGTCTGCTGGCCCAGTTTGAGCACCACGCACACTAGCTAGCTAGCTTGGGTTGGATAGCTACAGTGATGGCGCACTACACCACCACCTTGTTCTACTCGGCGGCGGCGCTGCTGCTGATGGTGATGCTGCTGCCGTCGATCTCTGCTCGATCTCTGTCGCCGCCAATGGGGATGCCGGGGTGCGACACCAGGTGCGGCAACATGAGCGTGCCGTACCCGTTCGGCATGGGTCCGTCCCACTGCTATCACTCGCCGGGGTTCAACCTCACCTGCGACCGCTCCAGCAAGCCCCCGCGGCTGCTCCTCGGCGACGGCACCATCCAGGTCGCCTACGACATCGGCTACCCCAACTATCCCTATCTAGAGGTTTTCCACACCGGCGATGTCAAACGCGGCACCTTTGGCGGGAGCGGCCTCGGCGATGGCGGGCCCTACACGCTTTCGCCGGACGGGAACCAGCTCGTCCTCGTCGGCTGCAACGTGCGCGCGACGCTTAGGAACGGCAATCTCACCATGAGCAGCTGCTCCTCCTTCTGCTACGATGGGAGGACGCCGGACATTCAGCCTAGCCTGGATAGCACCATGGTCTGCTCCGGCATGGGCTGCTGCCAGGCGCCCATCGTCGTCAACCGCGAGGTGGCCACCGGAGGAAAGCTCGTGCCCATCACGTCCTACGACGTGGAGATCGAGCCGTTCGGGTGGAACCGCAGCGAGGCCCAGCAGCGGCCGCCGCGCGTGTTCCTTGCTGCGAGCTACTGGATCGCGGCGAGCGTGGGGAGCCAACTGTTGTCACCGGAGTCGGACAAGAAACACCCAGCACCGGGGGCCTCAATGTTAGTCCCCGTTTGGCTCGATTGGGAGGTCCATGACGGTGATAGTTCCTTGCGGGTACCGGGGTCAGCATGCCCTAGGGACGCCGCCCGTGCAGTCTGCAAGAGCAACCACACCCTGTGCAAAGTAGGTACAAGAGGCGGCTACACGTGCTCCTGCCAAGAAGGATACGAGGGCAATCCCTACATCTCCAACGGATGCCAAGGTTTGATAGCTTCTATCTTAACCTCTATCGCCTTTTGCTATCTTTTACAGTGCATCAAATGAATTATGATCGTTTATTTAATTTTTTGATTTGAATGATCCAGATACGAATATACTACACATAGTTTTCGGTAGTATATTTTGTGGCCGAGGGTAATTTTGGTAAATCAATAATTAAAGAAAGCTTTGCCGACGGGATAAAAGTAGTTTCCTTCTTGTCGGTGGGACTGCCATGAGTTTTTTAATATACACGACCTACTAGAAATAACACAAACGTGGGTTCAAGTAGCGTTCGCTACATACATGGTCTATGAAGAATCACGTTTTTAAATAATGTTCAATCTCGGGGCGCCAGCCGGAGTTCGTGCGACGGAGAGATAGTCGCCGGCCAACGTGGGCTGGCTGCAAGGCAAGGTGGGGGAGCGCGAGGCGGCTGCATATTTAGGGCGAGGCGGGTGAGGTAGCTTTTATCTTGACCTCTATCGCTTTTGCTAAACCTTCAATTTCATCTTCGTGTTGTTGCCGTTTGGACCGACTCATCATCGGCGATAGTGGCCACTCTTTACTCGGTCTCTACTGACGTGTGCCATGTTGCTTCGACATTATCACGATTTTACAATGGTTTCGATTTTCCAGGATTTGAAATCGGGATCTCTAGCATTTTGGAACTAAAATTTGGCAAAATGGTGATCGCTAGTTCCCTGGATGGATCTTGTATTGCAGTTTTAGGGCTAGTATAGTTTATATCCACAATACTATGCCTGAGAAAAAGTGCTTCCTGTGTGATCATGAAATGGGGATAACTTTTTTCTTGGTTAAACAACCAAAGCAGATAGGTGTTTGGTTGCTAGCCTGGCCCGAGGAGGCATATAGTTTAGAGCAAGTATAATAACAGGCTTATAAGTTATAACCCGCTTGCAAAGTACTTTTACCAATGTGCAGGAGAAAGATATGAAAAAAATAAAAGAGGCGGGCTCAAATGCAAGAGCCTAGCTATAGACGCAAGTCTAGAAATGAATTATGGTCTTTTATTTTTTCTTAACCTCTATCGCCTTTTGCTACCTATTATAGTACATCAAATGAATTATGATATTTTATTTTTTGATTTGAACAATCCAAATACGACTATACTACACATAGTTTTCTGTAGAATATTTTGTGGCAGAGGACAATTTTGCTACATCAATAATTAACGAAAGCTTTGCTGACGGGATAAAACTAGTTTCCTTCTTCCCGGTGGGACTGCCATGAGTTTCTTAATATTCACGACCTACTAGTTAGAAATAACACAATCCTGGGAACGAAAAGGTTGTATCCACACTGATGGTTGAACCTGGTTCAAGTAGCGTTCGCTACATACATTGTCTATGAAGAATCACGTTTTTTCTTGGTCATGAAATGGGGATAACTTTTTTCTTGGTCAAACAGCCAAAGCGGGTAGTTGTTTGGTTGCTAGCCTGGCCTGAGGAGGCATATAGTTTAGAGCAAGTATAATACTTTTACCGATGTGTAGGAGAAAAATCTGAAAAAGTAAGAGAAGTGGACTCTAATGCAAAAGCCTAGCTATAGATGTAAGTCTAGGCAAATACAATAAATGTGAAGAAAGAGAAAAAGAGGAGATAGAACAAAGTACTAATGTAATAGCCAATCCTATTGTATGAGCGGATGATATTGTAAACTTTTGATGACAGGGCAATTTTATATAGCCAACTGCGGGCTAGATTATTAACCTTGCTCTTTAAAAATCAGTCGTCAGCTCGTACATCAAGATATACAGTTGTAGTTAGTATCCCAGACAGCGATTGGTGGTCAACAGGCGTCGAAATTTTTACGCCTGGACCAGGATAACAACCTATGTGGATTCTTTTGCCATGCTAAATAATTCTATCGCCACTCTGGCCAGGATACCCATGTCCTCCCAGGAGGCCAGGACACTAACCAAACGAGTAAGGGAATGAGGAGCGTCGACCCTGGCAAGGCCGAGCCAGGACCTCGCTGCATGATCGGCATTAAGCTGTGATATCCCTTGTAGAAGGGAGGAAGACGGTTTGAATCGCGTCAAAAGAATGGAGATGTTTAAATGGGTGGCGACGCATATTAGATAGCGCCGCTGGTCGCTATGGGGCGGGGAGGGGGTAGGGACAGATAATTTGGCCACGGTTGTAGGGTGGCGCATGGACAAGGTCGGACAAACGTTGGACAATCGTGAAGTCATTCGAGTGCTGCGGCTTAATACATGATTTATCCTCGTCATGCACACATTGTCGAAGGAGTGAAACAGAAGAGTCTTCGACGATGCCTATCTGGCAACAAACGACCGTCGAGATTTGATCCTGGAGGAATGGAAATCCTGAACCCTGGTGTGCCAGCGCAAGTGTAGGAGTAGTGGGGTTTTGGATCTTAGGGAGGAATAGGTATTTTGTGTGGATTGTGGAGGCTTGGTTGAGCCACTGTTGTACTCATAACCTCTCTTTTGCATAATGAAACGACGTGCAATGCTCTTGCGCGTTCCAGGAAATAGTTCCGGGGGAGAATAAGCTCACGTAACCCTTAGCTTTTGATCCAATGTATCACAAATTTGACTTATCGGAAGGTCTTTTGGGAAAGTTATGGTTTTATATGGTGTAGCTAGCTACCTCTTTTCTAGACCATTTATTCTTGCATGAAAATTAATATTTAATTTTCTTCTTATTTCGTTTAGATAACAATATATTTTAACTTGAAACTTTGCATATCAACATCCACAAGTCCTACCATGTGCAGAATTGGTTTCGGATTTTTCTGATTCAACATGATTATATAATATGATAAAACTCATTCACAATTGAAAATTTTATAAAGTTTTGGTGCATCAACAAAATCAAAACCATTTTACTTACATGGTTGTCCTTGTGTTATGTTAACCTGGAAAGTTTCAAGATCAAATGTTTTCTTGTTTGAAAGAAAAAAAAGTCTCCGTAAAAATAGCATGAATCTGGAGGCGAAGTGATGACCTAGTATAAGGTGTATTTACATGATAGCATAGTAAACTCACACTCGGGCCCTTTTCAAGCACCTAAGGGACGGAGGCCCAACATTTTTTATATACCTACATAATTTGGTCAAGTTACCACTATACCTTTCGCTTGTTACATAATTTAGGGAAATTATGATTTCTCTTGACATATAATTTTTTCCTATACTTACGAATATATGTTACATATATGTTTCATGTATATTTGGTTAAGCCCATGAATTTAGAATTTTCATACAGTTTGTACTTGGCGGCTCATTAATTAATTTTTATATACAAATGTGCAGACATCGACGAGTGCGATGAATCAAACGGTTATTCTTGCTTCGGGAAATGTACCAATAGAGATGGCAGGTATGATTGCATTTGCCCACCAGGAACAAGTGGCGACCCCCACATACCCAATGGCTGCTTCACTTCCAGCGCAGGTGGATGTCATCCTTTTTCTTTGCACCTCTTCCCTTTTTAATTTCAGAATTGAATTACCATTACTGGAACATCTCTCAACTACTATGTTAATAATTCACTGTTTACTATTTGCTGAACTGTACCATTTGCTGCCAGATCCTAAATTACAATTTTCTTTCATGAAATGAATCAAAGAAACTGTCAACCATGGTCCTCATGGAAGTTTTCACGTAGCAAAGAGATGGAAAGATCAACTTCGGAACACACTGAAGTTGCAATTTTCAAGATCGATCAAATGAATAATGGAGGTTTTTTCACATGCACTTGCAGGTAACTGCACCCTGTCTTGTGGAAACATAAGTGTGCGCTACCCATTTGGCATTGGACCACCTAGTTGCTACTTATCACCAGGTTTCCAGCTCGCCTGTGACACGAGCCATCATCTTCCAAGACTGATGCTACGGGACCTCCAAGTTGTGGAAATATCCCTCGACAAAAACACTTTGGACGTCATCAAGACCGACGGAGTACTTCATCTCGAAGGTGAAATAAGTGCCGAAATCCATAGTTTCAGGAGCATGGCGGGTGGAGAGGAGGCTCCCTACTCATTATCCACCAGGAACGAGCTCATCCTGATGGGGTGCTAC
Organism: Bromus sterilis; assembly: GCA_950022295.1. Lineage (NCBI taxonomy): Eukaryota > Viridiplantae > Streptophyta > Magnoliopsida > Poales > Poaceae > Bromus > Bromus sterilis. The sequence goes on from OX465601.1 coordinate 271,995,026, forward strand.
GCTCAGGCGACACTTTTCGGGGCAGACAACCAGACCATGCTAAGTGGTTGCTCCTCCTCCTGCCCCTCAGTAGAGAATGTCTCCTACAACCGCACGACAAAAACTTTTGGTAACGAAGATGATCGGTACTGCTACGGTGTGGACTGTTGTCAGGCACGCATCTCCATGTCCAATGATGGCATGCCCAGTGAGCTTTGGATCTATTGGATGCACTCTAATAACAATGCATCGGATGAGAGAACACAACACTCATATGCGTTCATCGCAAAGGAGGGTTGGTTCCATAAGCGCCAAGTCTCTGCCAAGCTTCTACAACCTCGCCGCTCCACACAAAAAAGAGACTTTTCCTCAACGATGGGGATTCCAATTGTTCTAGACTGGGAAATCTTGCAACTGCAACAATCCATCGGAACACGACATCCAGGCAATGTTACATTGCCGCAGAAATATGTCAATTGTCCTGGCATTTGTAGCACCAAGAACAGCTTTTGTAAACCAAGGATCAGAGGCTATTCATGCCATTGTAATGAGGGTTCCATCGGCAACCCCTACCACGTCGATGGTTGCACAGGTCAGCATGAATGCTCAAAATTATAATGTTTTTGTATTATATATGTATCTATGCTTGTATGATTAATTTATTTTTATTCTTGTTTGTAGGGGGTAAAAAGAAATTTAATGGTGAGTTGCTCTGCGAAAACTTCCTTCCCAACAAGAATTTCCTAACTAGCTCTCATACATGGCTCCCTCATCATAGATTATTTTATATACCTTTTCAGGTATGAGCGTTCTTTTAGGAGTTTCCAGTGGGGCTGTCATTGTACTTTTGGTTCTCATGGCGTTCTTCATTTCCAAGAAACTAAAACATCGAAGAGCACAAATAATGAAGCAGAAGTTCTTCAAGCAAAATCGTGGACAATTGCTGCAACAATTGGTATCTCAAAAAGCTGATATTGCAGAAAGAATGATAATTTCCTTGGAGGAGTTAGAGAAGGCAACCAACAATTTTGATAAATCCCGCGAACTTGGTGGAGGAGGACATGGAACAGTATACAAAGGGATATTATCAGATCTCCATGTCGTGGCCATCAAGAAACCAAAGAAGGTGATTCAAAGAGAGATTGATGAGTTTATCAATGAGGTTGCCATACTATCACAAATCAACCACAAAAATGTGGTAAAACTCTATGGATGTTGCCTTGAAACTGAAGTCCCAATGTTAGTCTATGAGTTCATATCCAATGGAACCCTTCATGGACACCTTCATGTCCAAGGACAGAAAGCATTGCCATGGGATGATAGGTTAAGGATAGCAACTGAAACAGCAAAATCAATAGCATATCTTCACTCAATGGCTTCGGTACCTATCATTCATAGAGATATAAAGTCAGTTAACATACTTTTAGATGACACCTTAACAGCCAAGGTAGCAGACTTTGGAGCATCAAGGTATGTTCCTATGGATAAATCAGGGATAACAACAATGGTGCAAGGCACAATAGGATATATGGATCCTATGTACTTCTACACAGGGAGGCTCACAGAAAAAAGTGATGTTTATGGCTTTGGTGTCATGCTTGTAGAGCTACTAACTAGACAGAAGCCATTTTTATATACATCCCCTGAGGGTGATGGCCTTGTTACCCATTTTTCTGCCTTGTTTCTGGAAGGCAACTTATCACAGATATTGGACCCGCAAGTTTCTGAAGAGGGAGGGAAAGAAGTTGAAGAAGTGGCAGAACTTGCAGTGGCATGCATAAAATTAACGGGAGATGACCGTCCAAGCATGAGACAAGTGGAGTTGACATTGGAAAGTGTGCAGTCACAGAAGCTCTCAGATAACTCAGTTGCGGCAAGATCTCAACAACTTAGCACCACAATGAACTGTTCATGGATTAATGATGGAAGAATTATTGAGGATTCTACCCGACAATATAGTATGGAGCAAGCATATGAGAACTCGGCAGCATATCCAGGGTAGTAATTAATTATGTTTACGATTTATAAATTTGATTACTTTGGATAGGTTTATGTGTAATAATGTAGATCTAATATTTTCCTTCCGATTAAAATAATATACCGCTTATTCTTCTTTTGTTTTTGTGTTCATTCTACAGTCACGGTGAGTAGTAAATGAGGAACAGAAATGTTGTTCGCAATCGCTTCCATGACTTGAACTACTTATATTTAGAGGGGGATCGCCTTCTAGATTATTTTTTGTAAACACTACAAAGTTTACTAGGCTCACGGCTCACCATCAAGATTGCACACACAAACTTCCAACTTTACATTATTTCAGGTTTCCAATAATCCCTCACATTTTCTGCAGGTATCAGTAGCAGTACCTTTATATTCTTATAAATTGTGCTCTCCTTACTCCCAGAACCAACCAAGGTGGCCAGCGGGTACATGAATTGTTAATTGGCAACCTAGAGTAAAGTAGCTTGAGCGTGCGAAGATTCCTGGCTGATCACGCCGAAAAAGTGTACTTACATTCTTATTGGCACGCAGTCACGGTTCAGGACATGTGTGTCCAGTGAATGACCTCCACATGCAATCGCTTTCTTCTTGCTAATTAACTCCCTTGTTGATGTAAATCTCCATCGAAAGACTAACTACATTAGTAGTACCTTTCTACTTGTTAGCCAGCGGTTTGTGAGATCTGAACACCGACCGACCACTGACTTAAGGCAATGTCCAACGCTAGTCATTAACTGGTCTTCAAATGTTCTAATCAGATGGTTTAGAACACTTCTAATCTTTCAAAGTGGCTCAGTGAATCGACCTGAACTGATATGTATTTCGATAAAAACACATACAGTAGCAATTATAGCAAAGAAATGTAAAGATTAATAATAAATATGAAAATATAATAATACATTTATTATTAGCTTTAGGTTATATTTTTCCAATATACTCGAACAACTTTTGAAACAAAATGAAATATCTCAACATGTCGCAAACACATGTGAAAGTTCGCGAACATGTTTGAAATACATCAGACATCTTTAAAAAAATCTTAAATATATCAAAGATAACACAAATAGAAGTGAAACAAGTATTTAGATTTGGTTTCATTAATTCTAACTCTTTCCGTGAATGATCACATCGATTTCAATGAAACTACAGGCTTTCACTTTCTTTGACCAGCAGTGATAGATCCTTCCTCTTAATCATGAATTCAAATGAGACAAATATACCTTCAGGAATGGAGGTTTCGACGATGCTCAACAAGCACATGTGATGACCGATGGCGTGATTAAGGCTCGGTTAGATGGTCTGCAACCTAATGCTAAGGGGCATGGTATTGTGAGGTATGAAGAGACGCATAATTGAACTCACATTCCAAGCTTGTGGAAGCTCTCTAAATTTAAGGTTCTCCTCCTTTCATAGAACATTGATGTAATGCACACTAACAAGAATAACAAAATGCTTACCCAAATTATAGAAATTAATTCAACCATGTTAATTGGATTTCAAAAAATTAATTATGTACTAAGTAAATCCTTATTGCTTCAATGAATTTTAGAACATTCACTTAGAACTCGCCTAATTCCAATGAATACAAATTAAGCCCGTATAATTTCAAGCATGTGCAGTTCAAAAATTAATTCAATTACCTTTATAGGGGTCACAGCCAAGGGCTAATCGAGGATCAGGGGGTAGTCTCTGCCCTAAATTGTTTTGACACCTCTTTATTTCAATTAACCATGGTCAACCTTTTCGTGAGACAAGGAAAAAAAATATAGTGATTTTTCAAAGAATAAAAAATAATAGACATGCTACAAGCATGATCCTTATGTGGAACTTATTTTGTCGAGTTGATGAGAAGGCACACATGGCCATTGAGTGCAACCAATGAGGAACCTTTAGTGGGAGATGTACTCTGCTAATTTGGTTTTTAGACTTCTTTGCACTGTTTTGGGCTTACCGGCTTGGTATGATTGCCCAAGCTAGTCAGCAAATGGAGCCCCATGAATATTTTCTAATATTCCAAAGTCTGATGACTAATCGAATCTACCCAGCGTCAACGCAACCGCATGGAACAGGTACATGCTACAGTATTCGCCCCACAAATTTGAACAGAAAGCAGCGATAGTAGTAAAGGCCAACGTCGCCAAGAAAAGCAGAAGCGATCGACGTTCGAGCGCTCGGGCTTAGGCTAAACCGATTTGGGCTAGAAATTTCCTATCCTGCCAGGAGAGTATTCGGCCAACCTCCGTCGGCAAGAATTGAGTTAAAGTCTATAAAACATGTAACTGCTCGTTCAGACGTGGTTTAGTGGTGGCTAGCCAAATTAACCAAACAAAAACCCTTGCCGCTACCGGCTATAGTTCGACAGAGCTAGAATTTCTTTGCCTAGCTAGGCATGTTTAGCTAGACATCCAAGCGTCCATAAGGTGCACCCAAGCTAAATAATTTTGAAGTTAGATTATTTTCTTGTTTAATAATTGAATGGCTAATTAGTACATTGCACGGGCACATAAGTTCTCAAGTTAATTAATAAATTGCTATATTCCTCCATGGACGAATTCTTTAGAGAACATAGATCATGAATTATATATTTCATAATATATTGTTTGCAATACAACATATTTAAAACTAATATAACTTAAATGGGAGGATGCTTTAGTTATATTAATTCTTTTAGTATTAAGAACTTTTTAGATTCTGAGGTCGTTCCCTTAAAAAAATATTGCGAGGTGTCATTTGCATTTTGCACAGTGGCCCGACATTTCTGGAGATGACCCTGACTCCATTTACTGGGCAAGAGCTCCGATTTTTATGGAAAAAATATATTGGGTTTGCATGGGTTACACACTTAAGACACATCGTTGAGGTTATCTTGTTGGTATTCCCTATTTGCGGATCACTGTGGCAAATTTTGGCCAAATAACACATGGGAAGGGTGGATATTTACTACGATGACCCATTTTAGCTATGTTTTGGTTCGGCTGAAGTCTGATTTTCTCATTTTTCTATCTTCCTATCATTTCTTTTTCTGATTTTATTTGTGTTTTTCCCTTTTCTTAAAGAAAATCTTCACAAAATCCAATAATTATTTCCATTTTATAATACTATTTTATAATGTCATATTTTCTAAATATTTGCATTTAATATATTTTTATAAATATAACACATGTTTGGGAATATCAAAAAAATGTTCATGCTTTAAAAAGTTATTCACAATTTCAAAGAAAAGATAGATTTTCAAAAAATTACATGTATTTTCTGTACCAGTTGTATTTTGTAGAGGATATGAGCATCCCCAGTTCCTTTGAGAATCGTATAGCCTGGAGGAATAAGAATCAATACCCCTTCCATAGACTCACTGCTCGTGATTATCAGTTTGGTTAGTAAGAGGTAGCATGTTTTGCAAAATTTCAAACTGATGTAATGCTTGAATTGAGAGTGTTGTTTGCAAATGTTTAGCTAACTAGTCAAGGTGCAATATGTTGTCAAGAGATTCTTCTTCATTGGATGAGAAAGAGTGACGTTCAGGATATTTCTGACAGAAAGGCTGATCATCCTAGACGTCTTCCTGGGAGAGGATAGACTTTCCTTATCAATGGGTTCTCGCCATTGCCTTGAAATCTGGTAGAAGTTTGAGTCGAGATCTCCACCAGAAGGATCCTTATATTTTTCAGAGGGAGGGCCATTCAAATAGTATGTCTCCTAATTTAGCATTACCGAAGGCAGATCCGCATTGTTGAAGAACTTGTGCATGTTCTTGATCAATAGCGCTTTATTATGTGTGGCACATCAACGACTCCATGTCCACCAAGTCGTTTTAGTTTGCATACTTATTAATTAGAGCAGGTCCCTTATTAATTATCCATGACATATTTTCTTCAAAGACAGTGTCTTAGATATTTGTTGATTTGATCAATTATAGACATGTGCAAGGAAAGAAGGCACATGTAAAAGGTATGCAGGGATCACATAACTAGTTTCACGATTTAGAGCTTCCCCCATAAGCCAGAAGTGTGGAGCAACCATTCTATACTCTTTTAGTTATCTGATTCACTGAGATGAAATCCTACGTCTTTGGCTTGATGATGTTGAGGGCTAATCCGAGATAAGTATATCGGAAAGTGCCCGCATGACACCCTAATATTTGAGCAAGAGCCTTGATTTTAGTTTCAGGCACATTGACAGGAACTATGACGGACTTGGAATATTTAACTCTTAAACTAGTTTAAGCAACAAAGCGTGTAGAAGAGTGTTTTCTTAATAATGCTGGCAGCACAAGGATGCTTTTGGTGCCCCGAATGAAGATACTCGTCAATAGCGAAGGCAATGGATGCAGGGTTATCTCGTGGAATCTCATTTCAAAACTTTTTTATGGCATGCATGTTGGGCATAGTAGATTAGTGTTACTGAAGAACCATTATGTTGACCAGTCCAGTCAACTACTCCAAATCGAGGTATGTCACCGTGTTGCTTCCGCATTGGACTCAAATTTATTTCCACAAATCTCACGTGTGTGTGATTATTGCAAACATAAATATGTAGCTGTATAAATGGATTGGGCCGAGGGAGAGAATCCATCTCAGCGGTATAATTCTTGACACAATATTGAGCAAGCGGACAACCATAATACAATCGAAAAGAAGTCTCCTTAACATATTCTTGACACAGAAAACATGTATAGCTTGGCCTATAGAATGTCTTTTTCTGAAGTAGCTACATTCTTCGTGTTGACCCTATCATAGAGAATAATTGAAAATAAAATTTGATGCCTCAAATGACTAGCAGATTACCATTGTTTTTCTATGAAGAGATATATGAATCATTAGTTCATCTAAGAATCAGAGAAATCTGGATGGAGGAATAGGAATCAGTACCCCCATTTGTAGACCCGCTAATCATGGAGGAATATTTATCGTAATATTCATTAGGAACATATATATTATATTTTTTGTGAATGCATATATTTAGTATTTTTGCTACTGCATATATTTTATATTTCCGTAGCTAATAGAACAAAAACTAAAGTGTTGCAAATCCAATCTCCAGAGACAACCTTAACTGGCAGCGAGGTCATCCGCAATGTTTGACAACATGACCTTGTAGGTTCCAGCTGCCACTAAGGGCGCCTCCGGTGAATAAGGTGCTGATCCATGGGTGTTGATCGGCAACACTACCACTGTGCTGCCCCGGACTATGATTGCCATGATCTCCGGGATTGAGGTGCTCGACCAGTCTTTGATTTTAGCTGATCTCATTGTTCTAAAGGGGTGGTTTCCCCGTTATTTCTGTTAACAGAAACCAAGCTTACGACCAACTATACAGAGATTTAATGTATAACATTACATAATCTGTTTTTGTACTATTTGGTAGTTTGAAGAGGATATGGGCATCACAAGTTCCTTCCAGAATCGTATAGCGTGGAGAAATATTAATCAACTAATACCCCTTTCATAGACAGTACGCGTCTTAGATATTTGCTGCGTTGATCAATTATAGACATGTGCAAGGAGAGAGTGCACATGTAAAAGGTTAGTAGGGAGCAAGCTCTTCTAATTCTCTGATTCACTAGGGTGAAATCCCACATCTTTGGCTTGATGATGTTGAGGGCTAATCCAAGATAAGTATATATTGGAAAGTGCCCGCCTACTATTTGAGCAAGAGCCTGCATTTTAGTTGCAGGCACATTGACAGGAACTACTACGGGCTTGGAATGGTTAACCATTAAACAAGTTTGAGCAACAAAGCATAGATGAGGATTCATAATACATGTGTTGTAGGTGAGTTGCACATGGTGGCAGCACAAGGATACTTTTGGTGCCTCGAATGAAGATACTCGTCGATTAGCGAAGGCAGTGGATTTTTATGGTATGCATGTTGGGCACAGTATATTAGTGGTGACGAAGAACGATTATGTTGACCACTCCAGTCAACAACTCCAGATCTAGGTATGTTACCGTGTTGCTTCCGCGTTGGACTCAAACAGCACCCCATCAAATATACTGTGCTTTTGGTATTAAATTCATAGTGACCCCAAATGATGTACATAAACTACCCGTGAGAATTAATCTGGGAGGGAAAAGACAAATCTATTTAAAATATTTTTTGTGACTAAAATACCCCAGCGTACCATAGATCGATCTGGTCCGTTCAGAGTCCACAGACGGACGTCCCATATTGATTTAATGCACCGTAAAGAGACTCTTCAGAGTTTCCCCCATAAGGAGCTAGCATTCTATACTCTTTTAATTCTCTGATTCACTGAGAGGAAATCCTATGGCTTGATGATGTTGAGGGCTAATCCAATATAAGTATATCGGAAAGTGCCTGCCTAATATTTGAGCAAGAACATGCATTTAGTTGCAGGCACATTGACAGGAACTACGCCGTCTTGGATTGGTTAACTCTTAAACGTAGTTTGAGCAACAAAGCATAGATGAGGATTCATAATATATGTATGCTATAGCTGAGTTGCACATGGTGGGAGCACAAGGATGCATGCTTTTGATGCCTTTTTTTTTGACGAAACGCAGGAGAACTGCGATTTCATTTATAGGAGAACGGCGAAAGAACGCCAACTGTACAAAAGCTGACAAGGTCAGCAGAACCAAAACAAAGAGGGAGAGAAAAGAGAAATAAAGAAAGAAAAGGGCGGCCTGAAGGCACTACTCTCGCAGCATCATATGTCTCCCTCCAGCCATAGCCCAGGTGAGGGCCTCATCCTTGGCCGCCTGAAGCACCTCGATGACGGTGCGGTCGACGTCGTCGAAGATCCTGGCGTTCCGCTCTTTCCAAATGAACCAAAGGAGGAGCAAGGCCATGGAGCGTTCCCTCTTGGAGGTTCCGGCAATGCATACGAGCCATTCGGCCAGCGGGAACGAGCAAGCCCAGGAGTCCGGGTGAAGGGAGGAGCTGCTTTTGATGCCTCGAATGAAGATACTCGTCGATAGCGAAGGCAGTGGATGCAGGGTGATCTTGTGCGTGGAATATCTTATTTCAGAACTTTATTATGGCATGCCTGTTGGGCACAGTATATTAGTGTTGACGACGAACAATTATGTTGACCACTCCAGTCAAGAGATCTAGATCGAGGTATGTTACCATGTTGCTTCCGCTTTGGACTCAAATTTATTTGCACGACTCTCATGTGTGTGTGTGTGTGTGTGTGTGTGTGTGTGTGTGTGTGTGAATTGCACATAGATAGGTAGCTCTGCAATGCTGTATAAATGGATCGGGCCGCAAGGGAGAGAATCCATCACAGTATCACTCATGCGTCCGTGTTCGTACAACATGCTTCTAACTTGGTGGGTAGCTGCATCCCTCGCCGGGGTGCTAATGGTGGGTGCCGCCGATGATAGGGAAGCATGGCTGCAGAACCATGTGCGGCGACGTGAGCGTGCCATATCCGTTCGGCATCGGCGACGGCTGCTACCACTCACCGGGGTTCAACGTGACCTGCGTCCAGGAGAGCACCAGCACCCCACGGCTGCTGCTGGGTGTGGACGGTACTCCCCGAGTGACCGACATCTCCATCTCGTTGAACACGGTGACCGTCATCCACTCCGGCCCCGCCAAGATCGGCACCGGCGGCGGCGAGAGCTTCCTGGGCAGCATCCTCGGTGCGGACGGTGCGGTCCTCCTCCTCGGGCACGATGGCCTCGCCAGTAGGAATTGGTCGTTGTTGTCCGAGGAGTGCCCCATGGACGCCGCCAGTAGCATATGCACGAGCAAAAACAGCCGATGCTCTCCTGGTGACAATGGCTACCTGTGTCACTGCGACGGTGGTTTCCACGGCAATCCTTATGTCACCGACGGATGCCAAGGTTAGATTTCACATATTTCATTACATTTTACACAGCACCATCATCACTACTGCAACTACTGTGTACATGAAATTCTAGCCTTAGTACTAGATTTAGGGATTTTGCTATTCGTGAGAAATGTTTATTATCTCCAAACAGTCGACAAAATTACTAGTAATATATACTCTCTGTGTCCCAAATTACTTGTCGCTCAAATGAATGTATCTAGCACTATTTTAGTTTTAGATACATCCATATAAATGACAAGTAATTTGGAACGAAGGGAGTAATTACTTGAAAAAATGATTTTATTACTCAAAAGGTTTAAGTAAGTAATTACTTAGCCGGCAATATATGTTAGATTAGAGGACCTACCGTTTGATTGTTGCGAGCACTGAATCGTTGAGCTAGAAATGCTTTAATGATATGTGCATGCTTAATTTGGTTGGCTATACATATGGATGTAGATGTGAACGAGTGTGACTTCCAAGTAGAGGACACCAGGTGCTTTGGCCATTGCACGAATACATACGGATCATACAACTGTCGTTGTCCACGAGGAAGCCATGGGGACCCAACGTACCCGGGTGGCTGCGTAAGATCCGTCAATATAGGTGAGCAATAGTACTAACATCCTCATTCATTCTTTCCCGGGAAAAAAAATCCTCATTCCTTCTAGTTTTTTATTAATGGGTGTTCCTTCTAGTTTGGACATCACATCTATGATTTCGAACATAGTAACTAAGCAATATGTCCTATTTTCAGGTTTAATCATTGGTCTATCCCTAGCGTTTGGTCAGGCCCTGCTACTTATAGTTGTCAGTGCAATCAAAATAAAACGTTATCTTAAGCATCGCAAGAAGAAAATGTTGAAACGCAAGTTCTTCATCCAAAATCATGGGCAACTGTTGGTATCTCATAGGGCCGGCATTGCAGAGAAGATGATCATTCCTTTGGAAGAGTTGGAGAAGGCAACAAATAATTTTGACCAGAGTCGTAAGCTCGGAGATGGTGGCCATGGGGTTGTCTACAAAGGGATTTTATCAGGCTTACATGTGGTGGCAATCAAGAAGTCAAAGATTATGATCCAGAGAGAAATTAACGAGTTCATCAATCAAGTGGCCATCCTTTCACAGATCAACCATAAGAATGTCGTCAAGCTTTATGGTTGTTGTCTAGAGACAGAAGTCCCTTTGCTTGCATATGAGTTCATTTCCAATGGAACCCTTAGCGATCACCTTCATCAAGTATCGCCAAGATCATTGCCATGGGAGGACAGGCTAAGGATCGAAAGTGAAGTAGGCAAAGCTATTTCTTATCTTCACTCTGCTGTTTCATTTCCTATCATACATAGAGATATCAAATCGGCCAATATACTACTTGATGATGCCTTGACAGCAAAAGTCTCGGACTTTGGTACTTCAAGGCACATACCTATGGATCAAACAGAGGTAGCCGCAACAGCAGTGCAAGGAACTATCGGATATTTAGATCCTACGTATTATTACACGGGGCGGCTATCAGAAAAGAGTGATGTTTATAGCTTTGGAGTTCTTCTTATTGAGTTGCTAACTCGAAAGAAGCCGACGTATATATCCTCTAGAGGTCACGGGCTAGTTCAGAAATTTGTAGAATTACTTGCAGAAGAAAATCTAGCTGATATACTAGATCCACAAGTTGTAGAGGAGGGAGGTAGCGAAGTGCAAAAAGTGGCTGCCCTAGCTGGGTCGTGCATAAAAATGAGAGAAGAAGAGAGACCAACCATGAGGCAAGTCGAGATGGTACTCGAAGGCCTCCAAGCAACCAAGGAGCGCGCCGAATATCACTTGCTAGCGCAAGAAAATGAGGAAAACAGTATCCCACCAAGTTATTCATCAATTAGAAGAAGTAGAAGCCTGGCTGAAGTGAGTAGGACATACAGCCAAGAAGAAGAGTTTGTGTTGTCTGCAACATATCCTCATTAAGTTGATTTGAATTTGATATTGTTAATCTAGCCTATTTTTAAATAATTATGTTGTAGTATTTGCTTCGAGTGGAATATATGTATTTGTAAACCGAATAAAATGTTTGCTTTGTTTTTCCTTTACTTTTGGTCAACTTCTATTGTGTGTTGATTTAAGGTCATCATCTACCTGGCCATTTAAAGTTTCTCCATTTTTGCGTCATTCATGGGAGTGACTGGATAATCAGGTCATGTGGAGTTACTCACCAACCTGCATGCATGCGTCTTTCATTCAAAAGATTCTGGTAAAATGTGAAAATTACTGTATCTACAGTGTGGTACGTAGTACAAGTTTGAAAGCCTACTTAATTTTCGAAAGTTTTGACAAATTCATACTTATCTACAGTACGATATATGTAGCAGGCGTACCTGTCATGCGGCTTTTTTAGGGTGTGAATCTTGGGATCTTTTGCTGCTGCTTGCGCGTGGGAATCTTGGCACGCTCTTTTGCTAGCGTTTGTCGAGGAAGCCAGCTAGATAGAAGTGCTTTATGGTAGAGTCACTCTTCTCAGTGTGCCCTCCTACTCCTATCCTTTCCCTTGCTCTGCCCGTCGTCTGCAATTTTATTTACTTGTGTGATTTTAATGTGTGGTGCTTGCACATTCATGGATCTGGAAGTACATTGCCAAATTGAGGTGCCCCATGATTGTGGGATGACATTGGTGTCCACGGCGTGAATATGCATTTCCTTGTTATGAGAAAACAAGCTAGCTACTTTTGGTTCGAAGTTCCAACCCCAAGGGAAAATATTGAGTAAGAATCAGAGATTGCTTTTGGCATGAGCTCCATCAATCACGCATTTTCGAAAAATTAAGAATAAAGGTTTTAAAGTTCCACAAAATTTTTAAAAAAATATACAGACACATCGTGATGCACGCTAAGTTTATGTAATTTCCGTGAAGAAATAGGTTTTGGTGTTAGCTATGCACAAAATTATGTATTTCTATCACATGCGTCATTCAATGTAGACGTCTATGAATTTTTTTCCGAATGGCTCAGACAAAAACAAATATGATAATGAATATTACAGAAAATGCAGTTCGTTTGTATGTATATGTTTATTGTTTCTCATAGTAAATAAATGGTGCCATCTGAACTTGGTGAATAATATATTCGAAAACAAAATAGTAAAAAAATGAACGGCCAGCACACGCTTCCCCAGTTATTTCACATGGAATTTTTTGTCTGGATTTCTTCGCACGGAATTTCGTCACGATTCGTCTAGCATGAGCTATTATGCCATGTGTGAAAAAAGCTGGACCCACCTGTCATAAATGGGTTCGAAGCGTTTTCCAATGAACAGCTTCAACGTACCTCTTTTGCGCTCAACAAATGGCACGTTATATGTGGTCATTTGTTCGTGATCTGGAGGTTCCCTTTCTATCTTTTTAGAGGCACGCAATGTGCCCCTCACGAAAACAAATTTGTTCCGACACATGCTTCTTTTTGTAAACACACATGGTGTGCCTCTCGTAAAAGCAAACTCGTGCTTATTTTTAGAAGCACGGGGAGTGCTTGTTTTTTTAAAGGGACGCGGCATACCTCTTTTTTAGAGGCACGCGTCATGCCTCTTGCGGAATTGAGAAAGTTGCCATATTTTAGATTCGTCTAATCGTGAAAACTATTTTTTTCATCAAAATATTAGAAAAACTGCATGAAAATAAAAAAAGTCTTCAATGATCTCTCGCTCGTAGGCTGGGGGGGAGTAGCGTCCCCACCAGAATATATTATCCTAAGGCAGTAGTTACATAGTTATAGAGATACATAGGGCCCGAGGGCAGCGATTACATCAACAATATGGTATTTGGGTCTGATCATGTGTTGGGCTTGTGTGCTGCTGCATTCATACACTATTCTTAACTTTTAGTCTTCTTCCCATCTCAATGATATAATTTTCATATTAATCTTTGTCTAAATTTTCATATTGGGATAGTTGTATCTTATCAAATTAATGCGTTCAAAGGCAGTGTTAACAGATGATGCATTGGGAACGTCCTAACAAACATATTCTGACTTCTGAGTACAGAATCCCCTGAAGTTATCAGTGTGAAGGCTAATACTTATCACAAAGTTCACACAACTCGGAGCTGGGACTTTCTTGGTCTTGACTACGATATCAATCAACAACAACTAGGCCTCCTCCGAAAAGCAAAATGTGGTGAAGATGTTATCATCGGGGTGATCGATTCAGGTTTGCAATCTCTCATTTGGTACTACCTCAGTTAATACGACTAGAACCAAACATATATGGTAATCCTTTGGTGGTTCTATTATTACAGGCATATGGCCTGAATCACCAAGCTTCGATGACAATGGCTATGGACCTATACCAGTCCGGTGGAGGGGCGTGTGTGAGGTTGGACAAGCGTTTGACACCACGAGATGCAACAAAAAGATCATTGGCGCAAGATGGTATGGTCATGGTATCAGCAAAGAGGCGCTCGAGAGTGACTTCATGTCCCCTAGGGACTCTGATGGCCATGGAACGCATGTCGCTTCAACAATCGCTGGTGGCCAGGTGAGGGGTGTGGGCTATGGGGGAGGCATTGCCACCGGTGTGGCACGAGGAGGAGCGCCGCGAGTGCGTTTGGGAATCTATAAGGTGTGTTGAGGGGACGAGGGTTGTCCTGACGCACAACTCCTTGCGGCCATCGACGATGCCATACACGATGGTGTGGACGTCCTGTCAATCTCGATTGGAGGAGGTGCCGGCCACGAGATCCCTCGCTCGTTGCACGCTGTGCTGCGAGGGATATCTGTTGTGTTTTCCGGTGGGAATGATGGCCCTGTGCCCCAGACGGTATCAAATGTCGCGGCATGGGTAACCACGTACGGTGGCTGCCAGCACGATTGACCGTGCTTTCCCGACCTGGATATCTCTTGGCAACAAGGAAAATCTGGTGGTACGTGCCCATGGATTAACAATCTTCAACTAATTACTATTATTTAAAGTTTGCCATCGATCTTTATCATTTATCCCTCTTTAATCTACACTTAGATCTCTCTTAATTCAATTTGAAATAAAGGGGCAGTCTCTTCACTACAATATGTCTGTGATCGGCAACGAATTTGAAGACCTTGTTTACGTGCCAAGGTATGTCATTAAGTGAAGGAGAATATATAGCAGCCAGTTGAAAAATTTGATAAACTATATATACTAAACATTCTCTCAAGACATATTATATTGATTTAAGTCTCCTTTTCATGCGTCTAGGTGCAACGACGTTTCGCTGGTATCGAAGAATGTTACCGGAAAAATCGTGTTGTGCTATGCACCGACGCCACCTCGACCACAACTTTCAACGGCCATCAATCTTACTATGGTAGCGGGTGCCAGGGGACTAATCTTCGCACAGCATGCTGACAATGGCCTCGACACCCTGGATGCATGCAACGGCATAATGCATTGCGTGCTTGTCGATTTCGAGATCGCCCAAAGAATCCTATCATACATGGGCATCACGAGGTATGTTTGTTGAGGTCTGCAAATTAGATGAGGGATAAGAACTTATGCCCTTAGTTTCCTTCACCATGAATTCATAAACCCTGACGCATAATGCCATGCTAGGAAACCCACGGTGAAGGTGTCACCTGCCGTTACCATTGTGGGAAATGGTGGTGCAGTCACCGAGAATAGCCTCGTTCTCGTCCAGAGGACCGAGTCCCTTGTTCCCTGGCTTACTCAAGGTATTATATGTCTAATTTTTTGCTCAAGGCACTATTTCCTTCTTTAATTAGACTGATCGAGACAAACAATATGTATGTATACTTTTTATTTTTTGAGTACGAGCGTAACAAGTTTCCATATACAATTGCTGCCAACCCTCTCCCTTATTATTTTAGAACTGTGTAAGACTTGTATTTTTATATATGCATGTTCTAAATGCAGCCCGACGTGGCAGCACCAGGAGTGAGTATCCTGGCGGCTGTGGGAGACTCCTACATGTTAATGTCCGGGACCTCCATGGCGTGTCCTCATGTCCTGCGAGGCTCAAGTCCGCTATTGTCACCACTAGTATACATGGATTCGAACACATGGACGTTATTTCTTCCAAAAATTTAACCCATCATTTACAACTCACACGGCTAACTTCATTATTATTTCCTGTGGATATTGATCATTGTTGCAACGTCCGTTGTTGATCGTTTTGGTATGCCGATCCAGGCAGAGGGCACTCCAAGGAAGCTCGCCGACCCATTCGACTTTGGCGGTGGCCACATGGACCCGGACAGGGCTGCTGACCCCGGCTTGGTCTACGACGTGCATTCAAGAGAATACATAAAATTCTTCAACTGCACCCAGCTTGGATCCTCGCTAGATGGTTGCGAGACAAACCAGCTGAACCTCAACCTCCCGTCAATTGCCGTGCCGAACCTGAAGGACGTTGTCGTTGTCCAACGCAGTGTTATGAACGTCGGGCCATTAGAAGCGACCTATCAAGCAGTGGTTGAGGCTCCAGCTGGAGTAGCAATGTCAGTGGAGCCATCTGTTATCAGTTTCACTAGAGGCGGGAGTAGAAGTGTGACATTCAAGGTAGTGTTCATGGCAAGGCAGAGGGTGCAGGGCGGGCACACCTTTGGGAGCTTGACATGAAAGTCAGATAGCAGTACCCACTCCGTCAGGATACCGGTTGCAGTAAGAACCGTGATACAAGATTTTGTCGCAGATACATCGTAAATCTGTTTGTAGTTAGGGTGTGTTGCATCTTCCTACATTCGGGTTTTATTTTTCATTAGCATTGCGCGCTATAGCAATGTGGCTTGGTCTTGAAAATAATATGAGATTTTTTGCGTTTCTGCCTTTTTGTTCATCGATCCAACTAGATTTGTGGAAGAATATCTTATGAGTGTTGTAGACCACCTTTGTTGGCTGTTAGCACACACGTAAGTTTTTTGGCTGTGACTGCAAATTAGATGTTTAAAATTGTAGACCACCTTGTTGTTTGACGGGTTGTACATAGCTACTGCCTAAACAATGTGAGATGGTCAATCGCAGGCATGTGTCAATGCCATACTTCATACAACATCATCCCATGCTCTTAGTTAGATAATCGTATTTACTACTCCTCGCCAAAAAACTTGCTCGGGATGCCTCTGCTCCCCAGTTCTAATGACCTCGGAATGAACAATAAAATATAAAACAAATGAAAAAACTCTGAATGTTTCCGACAAAAGTTTTCGGTGCTTGTAAATTTTCATCACGAAATGACATTAGTAAAGTCTTGGAAAAAATAACAAAATTAAAACTCCAAAATGTTTTATCCCTTTAAATTTCTATCAGGAAATGACATTCGATGCTTGTAAACTATCTGCCAATCATTTAAAAAGAAGTGTATAGCTGGAGAGGCATACCTTGTATGATGATATTCTTATCCTTTCAGTGGGTGTCCACCCATTTAAAGAGAGTGGAAATTTTGATTCAAATATTCAATGGATATACATAAGGCTATAACATTTATTCTTGGGAGGTTTGGTAAAAATGATATGACAATATATATTCCCTTAATATTCGGTAAAGAATATAGGTATAGCCCTATAATAAAACTCAAATTGGCCAGCGATGCAAAAGAAAATATCATTGCACCACATTTTACGTATATACATGTAATATCACAGTTACGATGTAAACATATAATTAATAAATGAACAATTCTCTAATGTCATTTGGCATCCAACCCAAAATTCATCATTCATTATTTTGACATTATCAACTTATATAATTTACATATATTAGTGGTCAACACTTGTGAATTTTGACCATATGCATTCCATATATTATTTTTAGATGGCCTTATTTTATTTGCTAAAATAATAATTTGGGACTAGTATATTATCAAAAATATGTTGGAAACATTCATCTACATTCTACTAAACATCGACAATCAATAAGAGGCGATATCCAATTATTCAATCATATAATATAGAGCAAACCAACAGTGAGAGCATCAAGAGTTTCTATATTTTACATGTAGAATGCAACTAGACATGTTTTCATATTCGGTTATGAAAACTTGATGTGTCAAATGAAATAAGTATTAAAACTATAGCTAATCACAAATATATTAATTATTTTGTTTTTTAGATATATATTAATTATTTTGTATATTTGTTGAATTTTAAATGGGCTGTGTATATGGGCTAACAGTAACAATGCCGGTTTGAAGCCCCTAAAAACATGAGAGGGAAACAAATTAACACTACGCGTTATTTGGAATCCATAACTTAAAGTCATGATTTAGTACCTTAACCATGAGTCAAGAAAACATAATTGAGATGGACAGACATTGCAAACACTAGTGCGTGTACACTGCAGAACACTTGAGTATTAATAGACCAATGTAGCTATCAGCTGATGAGATTGCGCGGAAACCTCGAGATTCTACTTGTTTTTTTTGCCGTTTGGAAGTCATGGAGCACGCGGTCTAACCGTACAGATCGATATATCGTCCGCGTAGATGCATGCATTCCAGCAGGGAATCATTGTCCTACTGGTTACACATTATCTTTAGGTAGGAAGCTGCTGCACATGAGCCAGTGACACTAATGCTTTTCAGTTGCCGCGTAAGAAAGAAACCAAATTCTGATGGACGAAGTGTAATGGTGTATCATCCGCGTATTTAAGAATGGATACTCCCCCGTCGACAAGATGTGGGACTACACCTTCAATTTGGCCATCCAGTTTTGCACGCTCAACCATGATCGCCAACATATCAGCCACTATATTAAATAGTATAGGCGATAAGGGATCACCTTGGCTTAAACCTTTTTTTGTTCAGAAGTATCGGCCAATGTCATCATTGACTATGACAGCCACACTATCCCCCGAAACAAAATTATGAATTAGGGGACACCACTCCTCGGAGAACCCTTTCATTTTCAATGTTTGTTGGAGGAACGTCCACTTGACATTATCATATGTTTTTTCTAAGTCAATTTTAAATATGACACCATCAAACAAAATTCGAACCCTCGCCGTTGACGGAGAATTCTTCCAAGAAACACGTGTGGCCAAAAAACATTTCGGAAAAACCTCTACGTTTGATCAAAACATGGAAGTAGAGAATGACAATGCGGAGGAAGAGGAAGAAGTGGAACACGAAGAGGTTACCGATGATGATGAGGAGGGAGATGAAGAAGTGGAACACGAAGAGGTTACCGATGCGGATGACCTATCATTGCTTGACCGGTTACAAAAAGGCTTTCGAAATGTGGTTGACGTTGAACCCGATCCCGGAGAAGAGATCATTCATGACGACACGCGTGATAGTGATGATGATGTTTTTATTGATCCTGGAGAAGATACAGATGATCCCGACTATTAGTTGTATGCATCCCAACTTTCTTTTGTTTTTTGTATATATGAATTTGTATTATTTATTTCCTTAATGTACTAATTCATCTTTATATGCATATGTTTGTTTTTTGTATATATGAATTTGTATTATTTATTTTCTTACTTTACTAATTCATCTTTACTCCGTAACAGGTGTTGACACATGGCGAGCCGTAGGGACCCACCGGTGGAGTCTCGACCACCTCTACCTCTACGGAGAGAGTTGCTGGCGGGTATTGTCGCAGCCAGATCGCCGCCGGCGCGTGCTGAGCAGCCTCGTGGGAGAGGTCGGGGAAAAGGCCAAAAGAGAGCTAAACCCGATGGTCGAGGAGGTGGTCGAGGAGCAGGTGGCGCCCTAGCCGAGTCACCCACTCACAGGATAGTCTCACCGGTGCAGGAGCCACCGCCGGTGCAGTCGGAGGCACCGGAGCAGCGGCCACCGCCGGTGCAGTCAGAGGCACCGGAGCAGCGGACACTGCCGGTGCAGTCAGAGACACCGGAGGCACCGAGGCAGTCGACGGAGCCTCGTTGGGATGATCCTTGGGAGGAGCGTGCTCGCACGGATGATGATGATGCTGATGAGGATGATGATAGAGATGACGACGGGGCTGAGGGGGGTGAGGGGGATGATGGGGGTGAGGGGAGATCCTCTTCCAAGAAGCCGGTGTATCAGCGTGGTATGACACGGCTCCCACCACGTCCGGACCCTGCGCAGAGGACATTGATTGCGCCAGATGGGGAGAAGTAAGTTGATGAATTTTTTGTGTTCCTTGTATATATATATCATACATGTACATATGGTCCAACAAGAACTAATGTCTTTGTGTTCTTATTTTGCAGGGCGTGGAGTTACCCGGAAGGTTCTCGGAATCCGAACTGCCTCCTTGGTGCCGTGCTTAAGGAGCAGTTCCCCGTGCTAGTCCAGTTGCCTGTTGAGGGTAGGGTTCCTGAGCCCGGCCTCACTTGGCCACACTATAAAGCCGCCCCGGCCCCGCCAGATGAACGCATCAACAACGTTGAATGCCGTACCAAAGCCGACATGGTGGTGGCTACTTTTTGGGTAAGTATTCTAAGCATTGCAATCATTTATTAGCGTTGGAATCATTTCACTCATCTTTTCATATGTTCGATGCATTTTACAGTGCTACTATCGGGTTGAGGAGGGGATGGAGCCGGCGGCCCAGAAGAATCTCGAGAAGGAGATAGTGAGGCTACTCACAAACACTAGGCACGAGATGCGTGTTCAGTGTGTTCGAGATTGGTACGCCAAGAAGGGCGTGAAGAAGGCCAAGAAGAAGTGTACAAAAGTTTTCCTTAAGAAGGAAGAATACTTGGAGGTAAATTACTAACTAATTCAAATTCCTACACTTATAAGTACGGCCTAGTTAGCTCCAACTTTTCTTTATAAGCTTATGAATCTCATACTTGGCTTTATAAGCTTATAAGTGTTAAACTTTTCTTTATAAGCTTATGAAGCTCAAACTTGGCTTTATAAGCTTATAAGTGTCAAACTTTTCTTTATAAGCTTATGAAGCTCAAACTTGGCTTTATAAGCTTATAAGTGTCAAACTTGGCTTTATAAGTTTATAAAGGTCAAACTTGGCTCTATAAGCTTGTAAAACTCAAAAATGATAATAATAGCTTAGTTACATAAAACTTGACTTGTACTTGGCTTAAAAAAGCTATTCAATGACTTTATAAGATTATTAATTCATAGGCGCCCCCGAGATGGTGTGCAAATAAGATGGATTGCTTTGAGGCGATAGTGGACAAATGGCTCAGTGATGCCTGGCTGTCCACCCACAAAAGCGCCAAGGCTAGGCGTGCACAAATGGTAGGTATGGCACACCACCAAGGCAACCTCAACGTCAACGAGTACGCAAAAAAATGGGTATGTGCCTTTTTGTTTTCAGTTTCATGTACTTTCTTAATCAATTGATTTGTTTCATGCCTTTTCTTTGCTTTTCATTGTAGGCGAAGCACCATAATCAGCCTGTGCCTAAGGGATTTCGCTCATTTGCCATGGCCCATAAGGGAAA
This sequence comes from Bromus sterilis, assembly GCA_950022295.1. NCBI lineage: Eukaryota > Viridiplantae > Streptophyta > Magnoliopsida > Poales > Poaceae > Bromus > Bromus sterilis. The sequence goes on from OX465601.1 coordinate 272,016,173, forward strand.
GTACAAAACGGTGACGGCATATTCCGAGGGCGACGGTGTTGAGGCGTACACCAGCGCTGCAGCCTACCACAAGATGATGGCCTATTCTGAGGTGGCGAAAGAGCTACGCGGTCCTCAGTTTGACCCGAGCGAGGAGGAGATGGATCCGGAGGCCTTGGTGATTTCTGGTGGCGGTAAGCATCATGGCAGCACCTCCATGTGCAATGGCTTCGTACATTGCCCGGAGACTCTACCTCAGATCAAGGAGAGGCAAACGAGCTCCGCTCCTGCTGTACGACCTCGCCCGCAGCCAGTGGACATTGCTATCCAGGTATAACTTTGTCTCAATTTTTCTTTCCTTTCTTTAGACTACGTAGCGATGATGACAATAATTGCTATATTGTTGAGTGTTCGCAGGACGCCATTCAGAGGGAGAGACAAGCGACACAAGAGATGTTGTCGGAGCAACTTGCGGAGAGGGACCGGCTGGCGGAGGAGAGGACCCAAAGGATACTCGAGGAGGAGAGGGCACGCAATAATGCCCAGACGAAGGTCATCTACGACCTCTTCTCGGTAAGTTACTACTTTTGCATATATCCGCCAAGAATGCATATGCATATGTTTGGTTCACTTGCTCATATGCTCGAGTCCTCAAAAACTAACTCGCAGAGTATGTGGGAGAAGCAAGGTCTTACCCCTCCACCGATGCCGACGCCTATCGTTTCTCCTCCCGGAACGGTAAGTTTCTTTCAATGATCAATATAGCCCGGTCTTATACAATCAAGTGTCCTCATGCTTACCACATTGCAACTCATCCTTTGTTGCAGCATAATTCCGGAGCTACATCTCACAACCCACAAGAATCTCCTAGTGAATCCCCGAGCAACCCACGTGGCGGGGCTTCTCAGCCTTGAGGTGGCCTCCGATAAGTTACATAAAGCTCATCAATGACTTTATATGCTCATAAAGCTCAATAATGATAGTAGTAGCTTAGTTACATAAATATTTACTTATTCTTGGCTTATAAAAGCTAAAAAATGACTATATAAGCTTATAAAGCTTATACTTGGCTTTATAAGCTTGTAAACCTAAAAAATGACTTATAGTGCTAGATCATTGTGGAGCTGACGGCAAAGCCTTTGCCGTCAGCTTTTCATATGTTTGCCGTCAGCTTTTCATATGTTTGCCGTCAGCCAAAGCTGACGGCAAAACTCATGTTTCCTGTAGTGCTAGAGGCTTGGTGTTGTTGCGGAGCTCAATCATTGTGGTGTAAAGTTTCGGACGCTGCGGGAGCCTCCAATTAGGTTGTGGAGATTGCCCCAAGCATTTGTACGGGTACGGTGACCGCCCTCAAGGGTTACCATTTGTACGGGTTCGGTGACCGCCCTCAAGTGTCCCATAATGGAATCACGGCATCTTGCATTGGTGAGAGCGTGAGGAGAAATAGGGTGGCCCTCGTTGGCTTCGTGTGAGCATTGTGTTCCACACCCTCTCCAAACGCAGATGTACTTCTCGCAAGAGAAGGAACTTCGGTAACAAATCCTTGTCTCCATCGGCTCCACTTGCGGTTATCTCTACCTTTACTTTGAGCAAGCTTATTACCTTGTTTATCTTGTGCTTATATTGTTGTTGCATTGCTTGTCCCATATGTTGCTCTCCTAGTTGCTTATCTAGTCAACCTATTTACTTGTGCACTCACTTTTTGATAGCCATAGTGTTCTTTTTATATATATTGCTATCACATAGTTGTTTATCTTGCTTAGTTTAAGTTGTTGGTGCACATAGTTGAGCCTAGCTTATTTAGGTTTCTTGCTTGGCAAATTAAACGTTAAGTTTTATTCCGTATTTGTTCAAGCCTAAACCGTAATTATTTTAAGCGCCTATTCAACCCCCCTGTAGGTGACATCCACGTCCTTTCTCATTGTTTTTCATTGATTAAAAAGGTGGGCCACCACTATTTCAACATCTTCGCAGTCGTAAGAAATGTGAATATGTACGCCCGTACCAATAATACTGAACATGAGTGCAGAGGAAATCATGAGTGAGCTTTTCTGCAGTACTCCCCCTGGATAGCTTGCATGTTAACATGGACACCATAAATATACTTTAGTGGTGTTTTGTTTATGGATGACATAAACAAATAAATGACTACAATAATGAATGATGTGGATAGCTTGTATGTTTAGATAAATACTATAAATGTGCATGTCTCCGGCATTAAACATGCACAGAGATCTGAGTTACGACTCTAGTGAGAGATCATGTCCTTCAGGGCTGACACTAATACATGTTTTAGCAAGTGGTGGCATGTCGATCAGCATGAATGCACGACGATCGCTTCAATCGAGCAGAGGATTTTTTTGCGTGCAGAGGATTTTGGGTGTGACCTGGTTGTCGAACGAGGGCGTTTCGGTGGGTTTGGGTTAGATATGCGAGAAAATCAATATGCAGATTGATCCGTAGATGGGTACAAAACCGCATTGGATTTCAAAAGTTATCAGGATAGCCTAGCGCAGACGAGTGAGGGGGATTTGAAGATCTATGTTGCAGATACCCTAAGAGATCAATTAATATACTAGCTCTAAGCTAATGAAAACAGGAAAACGCTTTCCGTCAACCAGTGGATCGGACCTTAAGTGTGCACCCCATGGTACAGACGCTACGCGCCCCTGGATAGCTACGTACGTTTCACGCAGTCATACACGCGTAATATACGTTATGTTATAGCACACGCAAAGAAAAAATATATTGAGATTGCAACAAGCCTCATGTTGCAAAGTGCTGAGCGCAACATAAGGCTTGTTATAAAGACTTGTCGAGCAAATCCGACACAGATAAAAAAGTCATGTTCAGAAGATTTGCATCAAGGCTTATGTTGCAAAGCGTTGAACGAAACGAGAAGCATGTTGCAAAACTCACAGAACAAATCAAGCACATTTTTTTTTCCAGAAATTGCAACAAAGCCCATGTTGCAAAGTATTTAACACAACACAATCCTTGTTACAAATGCTCAACGAGGAGATGGAACGCTTGTTGGATACAAAATTCTACAACAAAACCATATTGCAAAACATAGATCATATTTTAGAAAGAAAAAAACAGTTTAAAGAATTCGCAACAAGAAACATGTTGCAGAAAGCCTGCAACACCAATCTTCTTACAAAAGCTAACTGCTTACGTGGGTAGGTCGCACAGGCACTAATATGGCAGATCTTTTCATATTATCCGTTGGTGGATGCGTAGCATTCAGCCAAACACACGGAGAAACTTTGGCCGGCGTGTGGATCTCCCTAGTGGAAACCTCGAGATCGACATGTTTCCTACTAGCGTGTGAATAATGAGATGCATGTTGAATGTGTGTATCATGCGCTCCAACCATATAGCTAGACGTCAATATCTCGTACATGTAAGGCTCTGTTTGGTTTGTTGTTTTGCTTTGAATACACCTGTAAAGAAAATACATGTCTAGGCCGATTGTTTTATTTCCGGTTGGAATTTGTACTACAACCTGTAATTTACACTTGTAAATTATACAACCCTGTATTATTTACACCCCATCCAATCGGGGCCTAAACGTGTAAGGGTAGACTCGATTCAGCAGGGCATAATTGTGCTACTGGGTACTAGTGCTTTCGTTTCAGCAGAGCATCATTGTCCTATATATTGGTTACTGAGTCTATTCAATTGGACAATGCGAGCCCGTGTCACTAGTGCTTTCGTTTTAGCGTAATAAGAAACAAGAGTTGCATGTATGCAGCGTATCTGCGTATGGATCCTGTGTGATCCCTTATGGACCATGTGATCATTGTGTGCATGACTTTATTGTGTGAATGAGTCGGCGGGGACCTGGACCCCCATGCGTGACCAATTGTATCATATAGCATTCCTCCACATGCTCTCTTTTACCTGCCAAGACAATAAGGTTGAAGATTTGAATTTGATGTAACGTTTGAATCGTCACATCTAACAAAATATAAAGAAGGTGGGAAGGGGACGATGGACGGTTGCGGCTGCTGCAGAAAGTCCATGACCGGTGATGAGGCGACGCCGTGAAGCGGAATCACCGACAGAAGGCACGGTGCCAAAAAGATAAGGAGCAACGACGAAGACGGGGATGGGACATAGGAAGTTCGGTAAGACCTTCCGCAATGGGAGTATCATAGCTAGTATCATGCATGCCAACTAAGCAAATTTGATGATGTGTCATAGAATTAAATGAATAAAAAGAGAGTTGAGTATCATATTATGATACCGTATTAAAATAAATGCAAAACTAATATGTGTCTTGCATAACAATAAATAATACTTCCTCCGTTCCTAGATATAAGGTGTATAAGTTTTCGAGAAAAAGTCTAAAATATAGGGTGTATTGCTTTGCAGCACTCATCTTGATAATTTTTTTAAAGATTTGATTATGTTTCCTTATTTCTTGGAAACCCCTCTATTTTCTCACATCAATTAGCTAGATGTAATCTCGTCCAAACTTGGTGTAATTTTTCATCAATGTGTGTTCTTTAATTTTCGTGCCAAAAACTATACACCTTATATCTAGGAACGGAGGAGGTAGTACTTATGATACTAAGATATGATACTATGCATTATGAAGGTAATATCATAAACTAGTATCATGTGGATCATACTAACCTTATGATACTACCATTGCGGGAGCTAGGTCTAAGGACGGGCTCACGGGATCTGCTAGAAATGCTCTTACAACTGGACAGTAACCGTATAGCTATTGCATGGGAGCAAGTGTCACTAGTGCCATGCATGCACCATATGGAACATGCGATCATTGTGTGGGTGACTTGATTGTTGATCTGGACCGCCATGTAGTGCTACTACGCGGGACAGCTCACCGACAACAACAACAACTATAGCTTCCGCGTGCTTCGCCAGTTATTTCCTTGCCCACTTCGAGACTTGTGGCATCTTCCAGTTTTTTTTTTTTTTTTTGAGATAGGCATCTTCCAGTTTCATTCGACAAAAAACAATAAACTGTACCTATGCAGCATGCATCAAGCACAATCTGTTAAGCTGCACATGGCATAACCAGCGAGCAGCGAGAGTACTGGTGTTTAGGGCATCTCCAGTTCCATGAGTCGAATAAATTGTCGCTTTCGTTTTAGCGTAATAAGAAAAGAAAAAAAAAGTAAATTGCATGCATGCACCGTATGGATCCCTGATTGACCATGTGATCATTGTGCGGATGACTTCCTTGTGTGTATTGAGTCGGCAGGGACCTGGACCCCCATGTAGTACTACTACGCGGGACAGCTCAGCCACCACACCAACAACTATGCGTGGAAACTATTAACAAATACTTTAATGTTTTAAAATATAAAAAAATTATTAAACATATTAGAATTTAATAATAAATTCTATTTTGAAAGAAAATGTCGTTTAGAGTACAAATCTAATCCAAAAATATGTGTGATTTTTTGCTTTGTTAATTTATTACCTTGATAATATATCGGTGAAGTGATATGAGACGAAAAAAAGTTGAGTAGAGAATGAAAATATCTTCATCATTGACTAAACCTAAAACAATGATATCAACTATAGATGTGCATTCATAAAAAAAAATCGCATAGAAAAATAAAATGCAAGATAAGTTATAATTTGATTTTCTATAAATAAATTGTTTATAAATCATGGAGCTGAGTGCATAATTTTTTAATACTTATTTGTGATATGTTGCACGCACATGCAGAATAATGAGAGCATGTGCATGAAGAGTTGGTAAAAAATAATTTTTACATGGTGGACCTAGTTGATGATGTGAATAATTTGGGGATGAACTATTTAGGTACTATAGATCTGTTCAAGCAATTGGTATCTCATAGGACAGACATTGCAGAGAGAATGATAATTTCTTTAGAGGAGGATTCCTCCATGCTGATCTTTATTCTGATTCTTTTCAAAATTTTCTGGCATTTTAAATTGGCAATAAATCACTGCAACTAAAGACATCAGCAGACAGGAATTGGCACTGGGTGCACTGAGTTAGTAGGTTAGTCCAAATATGTGTAAAATGATATAAGAGTGTAGCAAAACATGTAGCAATGTCACATAAAAGGCATGAAACAAGCAGAAATTATAGATATTTTTTTGACGTATCAAATGATAACAACCTGAGGTCGTCAGGGCCGAGGCACCAAGCCCTTACCTTTTTGGATGACAACTTTAAGCATGCGAGGATGACAATTTCCAACAAAAACGGTAACCTTTTCTAACAAAAATGATCTGAAACATGAAATCTGTCATGCTTAGCGACGAAACTTGCCACCCGCGCGCGATAAAGTTGCCATAAAAATTGTCCGGGATTACCACCCGTTCCTCCCTAGCGTGTGGAAGGTATCATCATCCTTCCTTTTTTGTATTCACGATAAATATACTATTATTATTTTTTCATTGAAATTTAAGATGTAATATTGCCACGCAAAGGTTTCGTAGTTTTATTTTTGAACATGACAATTCTTATTCATAGGACATGAAAATTCTTATTCATATAACATGGCAATTATTATTCACAGAATATGGCAATTCTTATTTGTAGGACATGGCAAATTTTATTCGTAGGATATGACAATTCTTATTTATAGTACATAGCAATTCTTATTCGTAGGATATGATAATTTTTATTCATAGGACATGATACTGTGTGGAACATGGTAATTTTTTTGTTAAAAATGTTGGACAAGGCTATTTTGAGTACAAATGACAAATTTACCATGGTTACAACGGTGCAATAAGTTTTTCACCCCATGATTTTTTTTTCATATATTTTTTTAGGATGTTTTATACAGGTTGAGATGGATCTCTCCACATGCATTTTTTTTTGCAGATGGCAAACTCATGGATCTCCACAGCCCGACCGTCGTGTAGTTCTTGGGGGCTGAGAGGGCTTCATAGTTGGCTCTCTCAGCGACGGCAAAGAGCAAGGAGGAGGGATCGGGTGGTGGCGTTGACTGGCTACGCCATTGCCAGTATAGTAGTTAAGTGATGAGTAATAGTAGTTGGTAATTTTAGTGTATGTTGCATGACAAAAAAGTTATTTGTACATGGCAAATTTGTTTTTTTTATCATGGCAATTTTAGTTTTTAGACCATGGAAAATCTAGTTCTTTTATCATAGCAAATCTAAGTTGAACATCATGTCAAATTTATTATTAGACCCTGGCAAATTAGTGTCTGCAGACCGACAACTTTTAATTTAGACCATGGTAATTTACTTATTTCAGCATGCCAAATTTGAAATTAGTCCATGGCAATTTCAGCTTATAGGATGGAAATTTTAAATACGAAACATGAAAACTTTCCTACAAAAAGCGATGGACGGATGACTCTTGAGTAAAATAGTAGTTGAGTATGATGAGTAATAGTAGTTGAGTATGATGAGTACTAGTAGTACGTGGGAAACGCAAGCTGCATCATCACTTCTCTCGTCCTGTGAAACTCCTCGTCCTGCTCCCGATATTCCTGGCACACCGACGACGACGCCTCCCGCCGCCTGCCGACCACCGTGCCTCCACGGCGCTTCACCTGCATCCTGTTGTCACCGGCCAAAGTCCGGCCGACGCCGGCGATGCGTTCCTCATGGAGGCCAATGTTGATAAACAGCCGTGACTCGCTGTTGTGGGGCGGGACGTCGACAAATCTATTCATGTCGAACACCTCCTCGGCGGCGCCTCGCTCCGTGTCATAGGCGTACACCTTGTGCCGGCTCGTCGCCAGCAGGATCTTCTTCCTCCCGACGCTGCAGAGCGGGATGATCTCCCGTTCCCCGCTGAGCTCGTCGCGGATCGGCCGGGGCAGGCCGCCCACGTCCACGCGGCAGCGCAATGACCACGACGGCGAC
>OX465601.1:272166253-272185779 GCA_950022295.1 Bromus sterilis
CCTATCTAGTTATATGGGTCGAATGGACACTGGCTTACGGGGCATGGAATATATTATGTCGCGACGGATCTTCTTTCTGATTCTCAAGATTTGAGCTACATTTAGAGTGAGAACATTGAATAAGGATTTCAATATTAATCCTTATTCAGGTTCTCGCCTGAATGCAATTCAAATGAAATTGAGTCTAGTAGTGAAAAAAAAGTAGATAATCGCGGCATACGATATATTTCTGTCCAGTAAGTCAGTGTCCATCAAGTCTCAATCAACGAATCAAAACCAGTATCCGAAAAGTAGTAGGAAGTAATCAAGAAGTAATCAATCAAGTTGCACAATGGACCAACAAATTCAATCAGTACTAGACGACTTATTCAAAGTCTCATAGCCATTTGCTGAACGTTAAATTTTTTGTCCTGATCCAAGAGAATGAGTCTATGTCTGATTATGTCGATTTGAGTCTGTTTGAGGTGGCGGTATAGTATTTGATCAGTCTGTTAAATCAACTCCGCTGTCTCTAATCGGCCACGACATCTTAGCGTGATCAGGCGATCAATTTAATGTAAAGCCAATGGTAGTGATAGCCAGCTCGTCGAGCAAAACAATCAACAAGACAGCTGCAGTTAAGCATGTGCAGCAAAGTTTAGCGTGCATTCAGCGTGACTGATATCGTTTGGCAAAGGTTGCCGGCCTGGCCAACTTCATGAGCTCCACATCTAGAGCCAAATCATACGCTACGTGTGTAGACTAATTGCTCCCTGTGCATTTGGTTAGTTAAAGTAAGTTACTTATCACCCATACTTATCACCCATGCACGCTTATCAGCTAAACTCTCAATCCAGTTCAATTCAATTGTAGGGCGCCGCCGTTGACGCGGCCGACGGGGACGAAGAGGACAAGCAGAAGGAGGCGTGTGCCAAATTGCGGCAACGTCGTGATAGTCAGGAACTTCTTCAACTTCTCTCTGCAATTGATTCACGGCCACTGTCCGAGCCCATGATCGATTTGTTCATAGAGATACCTCGATAATGTAATCAGAATCTGTTCATGTTCAGACACTGCGCATAAATTCAATTAAAACACAAGCATTTGAATGTTGATCGATCAAATAATTTCAATCGTCGTTGGATCTGATCAATCGTCGTGTCGTCAACGAGGAATTCATTTGTTAAGAACATGATCCGCATCACATGTGCAGTGTTAGAGATGAGTATAGCGACACCTTCCAGTGAAGCACGGAACTAGATAGTACAAATAAGAGACAACAATCGCTCAATAAAAACTTGATTGACGTCAAAGGGATTGTTGAATGAAAATTTCGTAAGATTCATTGTGACATTTAAATCATTTCATTCTACATCATAACACAATTGAGCAACTATCGAAACAGAAGTAACAACTCGTTAGCGAGCTTATACCACACAGCACATTTACGTTATAATACCATCTAGTAAGCTACCAGATTGAGTCCATAAGAGCCGATTTGTGGTGTTTTAGTGAAACTTTTGATTGTTGATTAGCAACAGGATATCGATGAAAAACGAACAGAAAATGGGAAGCATCAGCAAAGGTCCACTTATTGTCGACGGAGCAACACATCGTTCGTCAAAACTATTAAACGACCACAACAAAGCTAACATGACCGAAGATCCGACCACTTTGTCCACGATTGCCATTTTGAGGCGACATCCCATGTACGACAGCTTGGTGCTTGTCAAAAAGTATCAACCTTGCCTTGGTGGTTACACTTTGGAATTTCCAGTATCATGCGAAGAATCTGGCACAACAAAACCACCTTGTGAGCAACAGTTTCCGTCTTCAAGAAGAAGCTCATCGGCCGAAAACGATGATTACATCCTTGGCAAGGCTTATGATGGCTGCGGTCGAACGAAACTGGTTTCAGTTTATTTGGATGGCGACGATCCAATTTACCAGCATAAACTCAATCAACAAAATGGCGCAACAAACAATTGTGCCGATCACCACGAAGGCTGCGAGCTTGTTTATGTGCCAATCAATGGGCTACTACATCGTTTGGACAACTATGATCAACTCGGAGTTTCTATCGATAGCCGAGTTTATGCCTTTGCAATGGGCCTCAAAACTGCCGAGCGCTTTCTAACGTCGAGTAACGAGAAGGAACTTCAAGAAGCACCTTTGTAATCAACAAACCCACCCCCAGATGACAAAAGCACACTTGCATAGAAGCAGTCTTGGTCCTCTAAGTATTAAATCAAGTTTTCAGCCAGTCCATGAACCTTTGACAAGTTCCACAGCGTATAATATAAATTAAATTTTCATATTAGTGAAAGCAATAAGAAGAATATCGGATTAGAAATAAATAAATAAGAGAACGGGCCCCGCGCATAGTGCCGACGATTCGTTTCAACCGAAGCAAGGTAATCATTTGATCATTCAACTTGCTTGATGTGTATCACAAATATCCTCTATCATCGATAGGTTTGTCTCTTATAGAAAATGTCATCCATACCTGATTATGGGATGATTAGGTTAGACATTTGTGTGATTCGTTTTGAATCAGCTGTTGTTCGTTTCGAGCTAGGTAAGGTGAGATGAGCCCATTGCCCTAACGATAGTCTATGCACAAATCCCGTGCAGACAATCGCCACGGGCTTTCTTTCATTGAGAATCTTTAGTGCGCGCTGATCGGGCCAGTGCGCGCGCAATATATAGCCGAGCCCGCCCAATGGAACAAGAAAAAATGCGAAAAAGAGGAAAAAACATGATAGATGCCACGGGGTGAGAAAAAGTTTCCCTTTATCAATGATATCGAGAATAGAACTTTATATATTTAATAACATATATACACATTTATGAACAACCCATTGCATATTCTAATTTAATAACATACAAACAGATACCAAAAACAACTGTTTATTATGGCAGTTTTTCTCGTGAACCAATGCACATTCGCCAAGTTACCCAATGTCAACGACCCACAAGCAAGTCCAGTCGCAACGATTGTTGGGCCTGGGCAAAACGGATCAAACGGGCCCACGCAAGTTGTTGCGGGTCATCAGGCAACTGGCATCATTCCAAATGCTGCCATTGGCATGGGTCTTTCATCATCTAATATATGTGGCCTTAAATTTGACACCCTCCTTGAACTGATTCACCACATCGAAGATAATCACATAAATGATGTTGAGTTCCAAGGCATCTCGTCAATCCACCCTGCTTATTATAATGGTCACTCTCAACAACCATCACAAATGATGCATCACACATCGCCGCATCCATCGGTGCCACCCTCGCCACATCTCCCACAACAACATGCCCCGCAAATGCAACCCATGCACTCTCATGTTCATCAAGCCCTGCAACACCCTCATACTCCTTTAACTCCTCACACTCCACAAACTCCTCACACTCCCCACACACCTCATACACCCCATCCTCCCCAAACACCTCATTCTACGCACCATCCACACCATCATCTACCACATCATCAGCAACAAGTATACTCAGATAATCTAAGAATGCAAAATATCATTAACGGTCATTGGTTGCCGACAAGTTGTATATTGCGCATTTTCAGCTCAACCATAAAGCCACCCACATTGAAGAAGGAACTTTTGGGCGGTGATATTTCATTGGGATCTCCTGCAACACCTCTCTTCCAGCAGCATCCGCAAACTCCAACACCTCAACCACCGACACCTATTCAGCATAATCAGCCAATACTTGCTGGAGTATCACCACAAGGCCAGCCTACCACAATGCAATCACAGCAACTCCCGATGCAACCAATGAAACCAACCACACCTCATCAGCAACAATTGGCAGTTGATATGGTCGCTTTAAGTCCACAGATGTGCAACCCGGGTACTGCAATCTCAAAAGGAGGTGCTATTGAGCCTGCAATGGCCATGAATATAGCCGTGCAGACAGTTGGTGGCAATTTCAACGCATCTATGCCACCCCCTAATGCTTATACGTCATCTCCCGGTGCTCAGTATTACCAAACCTCACCGACAGTTTACGCGCCAGTGTTCAACTCTGGGATTCAGATGCCTGTCCAGCAGCTTGCTCCCCAAAATCAGAATCAATTGCAACCAATGCAAATTCAACAGTCGCCACAACAAACCCAAATGGTGGCTGCCCAGCCTCAACAACAGCAACAGATCCAGCAACAACAATTTCAGATGGCATTACCTAGATCCCAGCAGCAGCAGCAACAACAACAACAACAACAACAACAACAGCAACAACAACAACAGCAGCAGCAACAACAACAACAGCAGCAACAACAGCAACAGCAGCAACAACAGCAGCAGCAACAACAACCCCAACAACAAATCCAGCCTACCCAACAACAATTTCAGGTCACGACACCTCAGCCGCAGCAGCTTCAGGGAAGTCAAACTCAGCAAACGACTAACAATTCGAAGCCGCAACCGCAGCGTCAACAGGCTGGGAAAACAGCCACCGATAAAATCAGATGTCCGGAGTGTGGTCGACTATACAAAACCCAAAAGAACTTCAACATCCACATGCAGAACAACCACAACAAGAATAGTAACGGTGAGAACACGACTAGTAATAATAATAATAATTCAACGTCGACAACAACCACTTCAACAATTGCGGTGGCGAATAGTACCATGACATCAACGATGACGACGACTATGGCGTTGGCAACTACATCAAGCACGTTAACTAACATAGTACCATTAAATACTTCCGCATCTATGGTAGAGTCAGCATCAGAATCAACCACACTGACAACAATGGCAACTTTAACAGCACCAGTAGCTACAACAACAACTTCAGATAAATAGAATAGGAATTATCCAATATTATCTAGCTTATGCCTCATGCATTATATTAAACATGTTAACACAGTTTTATACTCCTGATGGTGGTAGTCTTGATTCCGGTTGACTCGCCTGAATATCTATGAAATTCTGTCTTAGCTTCCTTGACAAGCCTCCTTCGTTTTGTCATCGCTTTCTTGTACTTGAGCTTATGTTTAACACGAGGATTCCTATACTCTTTCTTTTTATATGGAGTGAGACCTCTGTTATGCTTCATGGCCATATTGATCGGACGTCTCTTGCGGACATCTTGATCTTCAGTGGCTTGATCTTTGTCAGAACCTTGATCGTCGGAATCTTCCTCATCATATTCATCGCCACCTTCATCATCATCAAACTCACATTCATCGCTGCCGATCTCTTCGAATTGAACTTTTTTCCTCTTCTTTGAACCTTCGGCAGACTTTGTCTTTTTAGATTCTGTGAGAGTTTTGTTTTGATTTTCGATAAACTCTAAGACATCATCTTCATTGGGAGATCGGGAATCATCATTCTCACCAAGGTCTATGATTGGTTGAAGGTTAATATTATCAATTGTGGATAGTAGTTTCTTCTGTAGACGCAAAGCCTCATCCTGTTCTAGAGCTGCCAATCTTTCTTCTTTACGAGTCAGATCACTCGGATAGTCTTTGTCAACATAATCTGTGAAATAGTAGTTGAATTTTGTTTTACCCCAATCAGCTGCCGGTTTCTTGCTTGGCACCTCAACCTCCCCTTCGATCGATTCATGGTCACTGTCTGAGTCCATGATTGGTCTCTAAGTGTCTAGGTGTAGGCCGTCTTAATATTATGACTGATTTGGTTATGAGTACATTGGAAAAACTATTCATGGATGATAGTTGAATTCATTGATTTAATAGCTTTAATCATCAAAAGTCGATGATTGATCAAAGACGAATCATCACTTATTTGTTATCGGCATGGTGTTTTAAGCGAATGATTATCATCAATCACCACATGGTGCACGCGTAAATATTGTACATGCGCGACCTCTATTGGAAAAGAATAGAACTAAAATGTACAAATGACGATGACTCAATGCAAGTTGTTGACGCGAAAGGGATTTGAATAGAAATTTCGCGAGATCGTTTCGTTGCGAATTATTATTTTGTATTGTCAATTTCGCAATTGTTGTTACATGGCCATGAAAGGGTAATAGCATATAAATCTCTGTACTTTACAATAGATAAAACAAATAGATGTAAACAGACTCACATATAACAACGGAACTCAGAATCAGTGGAAATTTAGATTGTTATCAAGTTACAGTAAGATATTAGAAGAAACGCAAGATGGGCAGCATAAACAAAAGCCACAACGAAGCTGATGGTGGAGTTCTCCTATTTAATGGAGAACTAATCTTACTCTATTGTGATTCAGTCAGTTGTGAAATTGGCGGTAAAGAATCGGTAAGTTACGTTTAAACACTCAAATTTCTGCACCTTAATCAAATTATGTGAATAATCATTAACTCACTTAAACTTATCTCGATACGGCCCGAAACAGTTCAAAGGCAGGGTGTATCTGACAACCCATCGATTGGTTATCATTGTTACGCCGTATCGTCAAAATGCGCCTGTCAAGTCTATTTGTGCACCATTTTGTGCCATAACCAAGTGCAGTGTTGAGCAGCCAGTATTCGGTGCTAATTATATCGAAGCAACTGTTCGTGATGAAGCAGATCCATCAAAGTCGTTCAGTTTTAAGTTGAAGTTTTCGAAGGGAGGCGCGATTGAACTAGCTATGGCAATGAACAGAGCTGTAGCTGCAGTAGGACGCAATTTTAATGCCTCGATGCCTCCGCCGCCGGCCTATACGCCATCTCCAACTGCACAGTATTATCAAGCGCCACCGACAGTTTATGCACCTGGATACAACTCAGGTATTCAGATGCCTGTTCAACAATTTCCAGGTAATGTTGTCTACATGATCCCTTTATGGTTCGCCCAATGATTAAAATGTTTCTAACTGGAACATTCACATGTCAGCTAGTGAACTGCAACGTTCTCAAACTTGTCTGGCCAATTGATTCCCAACGAGATAAACATATCATAATAAACTATTTGTAACTGTTAGAGCCACCACTAACCGATTGAATGATCCGTAACTAATCGATATATTGTTTCAAACAGACCAACCTCCTATCGGGTTCATTTACGCAAGCGAGGCACCACCACCTTATCCTGGAATTGGAGGAAATACTGGTCCGGCTCAAGGACCTCAGGCACCTGCTCACAACCAGCAGCAACCACCCCAAGCTGGCTACCCTGGCTATCAGGGTCAGCAGCAGCCAACTCAAGGTGGCTATCAGCAACCTGGAGGGTATCAACCACAACAACCGGGAGCATATCCTCAACAACCGTTCGGATATTCACAACAACCTACCGGTTATCCGCAGCAGCCTTCCGGGTATCCTACACAGCAGCCTGCTGGCTATCCACAGCAACAGCAACCATCTGGATATCCGCAACAACCACAATCTGGATATCCGCAACAGTCTCAGGGATATCCACAACAACAAGGACCAACAAGTCAGCAGCAATCTTCAGCGGGTTACCCAGACTTGAACCAAGCGACGAGTGGTGGCTATCCTGGAGGCAGCCAACAGCCTCAGCAGCAGTCTAACAACTTTTGGCCCACTGCGCCATCGTTCAATCCAAATTATCCCCAGGACGATAAAAAGAATGTTTGAATTAAGTCACGAAAGTTCGATTGGGTCACAATCACAAAAAAAACATCTGAACGTTGATGGCATGTTTTCAGCATCATCAAATTCCGTTTTTAGATTTAAGAGAGGCCACCATAAGATCAAAACACATGTTTGGGAATCATTGTTTTGAATTGTTGGGGAGGCAATAAGAATAAATTTCCTTGCAGAGCGCGTGTCTGTCTACTAGACAGTGTCAAGATAGTTTTGTGAACACGTGTAATATTTGTTATCCTCCAGGCTTGCTATCGTTCAACCCTCGGAATACATGCTAGTGATGTGTTATCAGAGTTAGACATCTAGAATCATGAGAAGAATTGCATCTTTTTACAAGATGATGGTTCATTGGAATACAACTTTTTTTCTTTCACTGTCTGGTTGACATCAAGAAGCACACGACTTGCATTGGATTTTTCATATCCAGTTGTGTGAAATGCGAGACACTCGAACAAACCGAGGGGACGTCCAATTGTGAGCGAGCTGTTAGTGATTGTCGTCCCCCTTTCTCTCGTTCGCCCCTTTGCAGACTTGCTTCTTCGAGCAAGATTATCTTTCGCCCCTTCGAACGGCCCCCCCTTCCTTTCGGACGGCGTGCGTCCTTTTAAGAAGTTCGGGTTATTGCCATTTGTGTAGGCTCGGACGCATGCGGAAGACACCACCAGGTGCCAGGTGGGGGCCTCCACGCGGTAAGGTCAGGAGATAACTTCGCTTGGACTTATTAGCCTTTGTAATTCCAAAATATTAATTAGTACGGGTTGAGAATAATCGGTTGATGACACCTGTTGAAAAATGATCGTTAGAAAAGGTATTCATGGCTTTGAATTTCGCGCGCGTAACCGACAAGAGTTGCGTGTGTTTCCCCTTCTCAAGACTGACACCCGAGCCCGCCTGCTGTGCCGCCCTCCTCTGTAGCAGCGCGCGGGCACTGCAACAAGCTGACTGTTCTGATGCCTTGCGTACGTGCGGGACTCCAATGAGCACAAGTATTGGGCAAGGGAGGACCACAGTGCATTCGAAATTAGAGAAACGGCGGCGGCCGCAGACTGCGATGTGCGGGATCGCAGATTGGGGCGACAGCAACACTCCAATGGCCGATGTTTGCAGGCCAATGGGGAGATGAACAGTAATCGAATACTCTGCCCGCAAACAGGCTGGCGGCCCGACCCGGCTCACACCACCCATTGAAAGAACACAGACAGAGGGAGAGAGAGAGCGAGAAATTCGCTAACACATTCGCGCACACTTGCACTCACTCTCCCACAGTTTGGCGGCGGCATTCGTTCGCTTGGTTTTCTTCCTCAGCGCGTTCGCGGGCTGAAGTGGTGGGGGTAGCGTCGACAATCATGGCCTATGGTGCATGGGAAGGAGGCAGCGCGCGGACAGGCTGAGGAGGGGGAAACAGGCGCGGGCTGTTGCAGTGGATGGGCGGCGACGATTGCTCGAAGCAAAGTTGGAAAACGCCGCCTACCCGCCCGCCGCATGTCCATCTGTCTGTCCGCTCGCCCGCCCGCCGGGCCCGACTGCCGACGCGACGCGATATCGAAAGGCAACAAACAAAAAAACCACTCCAATTGGACAAATAAAAGGCACACACAATCGAAAATTTCATCGTTTCTGGTTGGTTCCATTTTTGTCTGTCCGTATGAGTGTTGGTGATAGTGCGCTTGTGTGTGTGTCTGTCTGTGTGTCCGTGTGGCTGCCAATTTCAGGACAGAACAAGCAAGCTCTAACGAGCGACTACGAAAACGTCGACGAGAACGAGAGTTTGTGAGTTGGTGCTTGTGTGTGTGTGTGTTTTTCTTTTTCTCTTTCTGTCTGGTGTTTATATTTGTCACATCCCTCTCCTTGCCATTCTACGTGGGGATGTCCACACAGAGATCCAGATAGATCACACAGGCAGAGGACACACAGAGTCAGAAAGCGGATTTAGACTATTTATGATGCAAACGGTCGCCAACATTTATCACCGACCACACGCTTTATAACGACAACCATTGATTGGTGTTTATATTGCAATCTTGCAAGATTTTTTCTATTTAACCAGATTGTTCACAAGATACATTGAGATAATTAGATAAACAAACAAACAAACGGGAGAAAGAGAAGACCGGGTAGAAAAATTTAGACCGAACAGGAGCCCTCCTCAATATATTTCAATCATTGCCCACCATCAGCACCCCACCCCGGACGCATACACTCACCCACTCATAGTCTTAAATATGGACACTGCGGAAGTTCTAGCAGCTCCGCAACAGTCGACACGGAGGTCCAAAGCACAGCAGCAACAGCAGCAGCAGCAACAACAACAACAGCAACAACAACACAACAACGATGCAGCTGTCATAAACAATAATGGTAGACAGGATCAACAACAACAACAATTCACCTATGTTGTTTGCGCTAGTAATCTTCCTCCAAAACACAGCGACCTCCATTGGCCTTGTCCCCAGTGTAAGACCCCATTCAGAACTGCTCAAGAACTACAAGATCACCTATCGAAGCATACAAAACAAGAAAAAAGTACTCCATGCCCGCAATGTGGCAAATTATTTGCATCACCAGACCGTGTCAAGGTGCACGTTCGTGCAGCTCATGGAGAGAAATCATGCTCATGCCAGGTATGTGGTTCTGGCTTCTCATACAAATGTAAACTATTAGATCATATGAGAACACATACCGGTGATAAACCATTCAAATGCGAAACATGCCAGCGTGCCTTCTCGCAAAAAAACCATCTGAAACGACATCAAATGATCCATACGGGCGAGCGACCCTACCCTTGCGAATATTGTGGCCGAGGGTTCTACAGAAAAGATAAGCTGTCTAGACATAGAAAAACGCATTCGCAACCTCCTAACCCCGGTACCGGTGGTGGTGGTGGCGGAGGCCGCGGCTCAAAAAAGCAACAACAACAACAAGCCCAGCAGCAACAGCAAGCCCAGCAGCAACAACAAGTCCAGCAACAACACCAGCAACAGTTGCAACAACAACACAGTTTGCAACAGCAACAACAACAATTTCATCATCAACCGCAACATGTTCAACAGATAAATCTCCCCATCACAACAACCACATCAACACCGAACTCAACAATCCAGTTGATACCATTACAAGTTGGCGTGCCCCTCGAAAGTCAATTTGTTATAGCGCCCGGACCGCAAGCCGGTGACCAGTTAGCGGCTCTCAAGATGCCAGCCAATGATCAGTCTAGAACTAACAATTCATCCGATTCATTGAAAATGGAATAGTAGTAATAGATTTTTTAGAGGCATATATATCCATGTAAATGAAACTGTTTGTGCCCTGAATGTTGGTTTGTTTTGTGGATGTGTATTTGTGTGTAACTCTGATCGCGTCCGTATTGTCCATAAGCATACGTATAGATCCTGAAATTTAAAGACTATCGTTAAAAATAATCCCCCAAAGTCTTTAAGAGGGTGTTGATTCGTTAAAATCGATTAAATCAAGGCGAGAACATGACCACCTAAAACACAAACACAGACACACCGACTCATGAGGAAAGGTATAACAATGAAAGAATAATCCATTAATTGTTCCCAAGCAATGATTGTGTACATCCAAGAGATTGATAAAAAAACAACATAGTAACAATAATATAATATTGTACTCCCCCTCACTCGTGAATGTTATACCTCATACCCAAAGTAACTAATTTATAGATCATATGACAACTAGAATCATCCCACGCAGGCGGATTGTGTTATCTGTATATCCATAACTGATAGTGTAATTTTCCTTTATTATCCTAACTTGATCAGGGTTCAGAGGATTTGTGGCCTCTGGCTTTTATGCAATCACTTCGATATCATTATTTGTGTGTCTGTAATTTGCAACTTAAATCTAGGGCTTGTGCAAAATCAAGCGAATTGAATGGATTAAACGGATTCCGTCTGTTGAAGAATGGATTTTGAAGGTTGAGATTTCTTAATTGTTGACTTAGATGCTTTGATGACAGTAGAGAATTAAGCTGTTCGGTTAGAGCCGCTGGTTGCTGATGAATTTGTTGGTTTGTCGAGTCGGATGACATTGCTTTTCCGGCCGCCAGCATATTGGCCAAAAGAGTTGCATCAGACACAGATGTGGCCATGTTGTGCTCGCCATCAATAGGCGCTGGAGATGGTGCAACACTTGATTGTTGCTGTTGCGCCGAGAAATTATTCAGCTGTGCCGCTAGACTGTTGTTGTTGTTTGTTACGTCTCGTTGATTGTTATTAGTCATTTGTTGGATTTGAGAGAGTAGATTGACAAATAGTTCGCTCGTTTGATTGTTGCCCGTTAGGTCGGCATCGTTGTTAGCCGATGGTGCAGTTGCTGCAGCTGCAACTGCTGCAGCGCCCATGAAACTGTTTGCCGCTTGAATGGCAGCTGGATCCAAGAAAAAATCATTAGGTTGCTTGGCAAGATTGCTGACATTTGCCATTGGATTGATTTCACATGATTTGAATAGATCTTTAGCCATCATTGATCCTGTCAGACCGAAACCGGCTGGCAAGCTTGGCCCCTGGTCGGCAGTTGTGGCAGATTTGTGCAACTTATTAGCTAGACGTCTTCTTTGATATGCTGGAATCTCGTTGTCGGCAGTTAAGGAGCGCTCATGGTTGTCGGCTGTTCGGTGCTTCCTCTTGCCGGCGGTCCCATTTGAACACCTGTTGATGTTCATAGTGTTGGTTGTGGTGCACAAACCACGCTCGTTGATCCTTTCTATATTGTCATTTTCGCGCGCCATATCATGACTATCCGGCCGGACAACGTTGTCGGACCCTGGCTGTTGTTGTTGTTGTTGTTGTTGTTGTTGCAATTGCTGTTCCTTCTCTTGGATTCTGAGCAGTGTCTGAGAAATTGTCTGCGCGGCCACTGGATTCACCTTGACAGGTATTGTTTGATGATTGCTGTGGTCAGTTATAATCAAACTTCGACCGCCACCATTGCTTCCTTTGACGCCGCCCGAGCCACCAAGACTATTGTACTGCTTTTTGTGGCGCTTCCTGACATGCCGCTCACAGTTTGCCTTTGTTGTGAAGGCATATCTACATATTCCACAAATATAAGGCCTCTCGCCGCTATGTATACGCAAATGTCTCACTAGAGTGCACCTATCAACTGAACTGTAAGTACACAATTTACACTTGTAACAATGTCTATTCCTCTTGCCGCCCTTTCTAGTTGCATTCGGATTGGCAGTTTTAACATAACTTTGCGAGATGTCTTCAACAATTTCGTCGTCCTCTTCGTCGCCCTCGGTTCGTCTCTCTTCAAAGTTGTCGTCGTATTGTCCGTCATAGTCGTCATAGCCATCATCACTGCCGAGGTCCAGTTCGTCACTAGCTCGCGTTGCCCGACGTTTTGTCTCATTCTCACGGTCTGGAGTTGCGGCATCCACATGTTGGCCGCTGGTCGTCGAAGTTGCAGCCGATTGATTATTGTTATTATAATCCTCCTCGTTTGAACTCTGTTCAATCTTTGTCGTCATCAAGAGCCGATCGCCATTTGTTGTCGTTGCCACATCACCTTTAATTGGCTCATTGTTGTCGTCGTCATCGTCAACTTCATCATTGTCGTCACTGTGTTGATGATCTGACCGGCACTCGTCCTCGTCGTCTTCCTCTTCGTCGCAGCCACGGTTGAGGATTGCCGTCGAACTGGTCGATCCTGTCCGGTTGTCGGCACTTGCTTGCGACAAACCCGACGCTGGCGACACTGAATCAGGCGATCGGCTACCAAAGCGCTGGGGCTCGCTTTCGTTTGTCGAAGTCGATTCCTCAGGCCGATGCGATGATTTCAATGGATTTATTTGCTTCCGTCGCTTGGCACGTAACCGGTTAGACGTTGTTCCAGGCGACACTTGGGCCAAATCGATGCCAACATTGGCGTGATCCAAGTTTGGCACCTCCATGAGAAGATCCGTCGACGAACCGGAATAGTCGTCAGTCGGACCGTTGTTGTTCTGATTTTGGTTTGCTGCCGCAGCTGCAGCGGCGGCCGCCGCAAGCATCACCGTTTTAACCGACTCGAGGCTTGCCTGATTGGCTCCATGCTGGCGACCTGTCGCAGCAGCCAAGGCAGCGCTCATCATGAGCTGCCGGTGCTCTAGGGGCGCCTGGTGGGTCTGCATCATCTGGTTTGCCACAAACGCCTGGTGGTGGCTTTGAAGGAGTTGAGCTGCGCTCGCTGATATGTCTGCTTGTTGCTGATGTTGAAATGTTGTTGAGACCTCTTGGTTGTTGTTGTTTGAATTGATAATTGGTGAATCTTTCGAGCTGATCCTTTGGCTTGCGGCCAACGGGTGCTGCTGATTTTGCTGTTGGTTCAATGCAGCAGCAAGCAGTTGTTGGTTGAGTAGGGCCGTGACAGGGTTCTGGTGGTGATTCTGCTGTGTCGTGGCTGCGCTGACATTTGCCGCAATCAAACTCGCCAATGGGCCCATGAGCGCAGGTTGGTGTTGGTGTTGGAGTTGCTGCTGCTGCGCCAAGTGTTGTGACAACTGGTGTTGTTGTTGTTGCTGCTGCTGCTGGCTCGACGTTGCAGTTGAGTAGAAGCCGCCAGGTAATGGTGTGCTGGCAGACGATGCCGATGCAATCTGAGAGTGGCCGCTTGAGTCAGCGATCTGGTCGCGGTGGTGGTGGTTGTTGTTGTGGTTGTTGTGATGATCGGGGTGCAGGTGGCCGGTTGCGGTTGCTGCCCCGTTGCCTCCAACCAGAAGCGATTGTTTCAATTGCATTTGTTCCTGTTGCTGTCTAGCTAAAGAGTCCTTGTGCAAGTGAGTGCGCATGTGACGATGCATGTTGCCTAAAGTGATCAAGTCCATATGTGTGTTTGGGTTGAAAGAGGGGGCGTTCAGATGGAAAAATAGGCGTGAGTTAGTACAAATGGTCGCATGGTGCTATGAGCTGCTTGCGACGATTTGCGCGCTTTTAGTGCGCTTGGTCACTCGGCGAGTTCATTAACCTGTTGCTGCTGGTTTAGCTCATTTGTATCAACGATTCCCGGTTGGTAAACATTTACCGCTACCAATCGTCACAGGACCGATCTTCTCAAAGCGAGCGTTGTTGTTGTTGTTCATCAAATGTCATTTGTCATCAGTATGAAACAACCTAAAGTGTCACGATAGAGTGAGATGGACAACGAATTATGAAATAAAAGCCTCGTCGTTTTACAAACACACAATCGATTTAGAGTGATGAAGATGACATTAGCACAATTTGGTTGTTTCAAACAATCAAAAACTTGAGCCAACTTCTACTTACCATTTGTGGTGAATGTCATGTGGCATCGCTTGCAAACGAACGGTCGTTCACCTGAATGAGTTAGCATATGCCTGTCGAGCGACGACGACGAAGACAACAGTTTATCACAAAGCCGACAAACGTGCATCTGTTGCGGGTCCAGGATTTTGCCCGATTTTGTAATGATCGTCTGAGTTTGTGTCTGGCTCATGTTTTCTGTTTTCATCTTAAACTTATTGATTGTTTGTGATATAATTGGTCGGGCGGGGAGAGATTTGGGATTCAAATTTGCGTTTGATTTATATTGGTGGAGCCAATTTAGACAAGCGTGCCGTTACCAAAAGGGCTGGTTATATGAGATTGTTTGTGTGTGTGTGTGTGTTTGTTTCAAGACCAAACAATGATTTAATAAGTTTGATGTAGACGTGTTGCTGTTCTAACGTGTTTCGATTCACAACATCGATCGATCGAAGTGAGGTGATTCTAAATTTGCCAGTCATCAATTTGAGAAGAGAATGATATCAAAGGATTATAGTTGGTTGGTTGGTTGGTTGGTTAGTTAGTTAGTTAGTTAGCTAGCTAGTTGGGATGGGTGCCTGTGTTGGAAGTGTCCGAGTTTGCTCAAGTGCGTATGCTTGTGTGGTATTCGACGCGCTTGGTTGCGGTCGCCTCCTTTTCGCCCCCTTCGTTTTCATCACTCTCGAGCGATGAAAACGATCTTTATCGACAACTAGTGATGGTGATACACATCACTAGATCACCACCATCACCACCACCGACACAATCACCGCCCTCATCATCATCATCATCATCATCATCATCATTAGCCGTTGCCTCCATCCCCTTGCGCGCGTAGAAAACGATCTATTGATTTCTATTGGAGGATGAGCGCTATGAAGGGGATCAGAAGTGAACGAGACGAGGCGAGGCGAGCGATCGAGTTGATGGCTGATGATGATGATTTATGTGTAATTGAAGCCACTCGCTCTGGCCAACTCAGATCGCTACGGCTCTTTCTTCAGCAAGAGATAAGATCCGATGAGATGAATATCAACGCGGCGCACGCCTTTTCTCGCGCTGTTTGCACCATTGGCTGCTCTCGATATTTTCGTGTTCAATTTCGTTGCTGATGCCGTTGCCGTTGTTGTCGATGTTGTTGTTGCGGTTGCTGCTAATGCTGCTGCTGCTGCCCTGGCGTCACGCCACGCTACACTCCGGCCAGAATCAACACTTCAACAAGTGGTTGCGAGAGCCCCGTCGCTGGTCGAGGCCATCTTGTTCATCCAAACACAAAAACACTTGCTCAATTCAATCGTTCGAGATGACAACAAGTGTCCGAGAGGCGCACGGACATACGACCGTGTGGCCTCGGTGTTGCATCACACTTGCGCCAAACAAACACGACCGCCGTCGCCGCAAATCAATTAGCTGATTTGGCTGGACGCGTCTCATCGAAAGTTGCAGGAGGCTGGCTAACATGTGTTAGCTTGATTGCTTTGGTGTCCTCGGCCCGTTTCTGGTTGTTGTGCCACTCAATCCAGTCAGTTTGTGCTGTCTAACAACGTTGACTAAAAACGACAATCAAACCGAAAGACAAAAGAGCGAATTGAGGCCATTAAAATGATTTAGGCATCATTTTGGTGTCTAATCAGATAGCTGCCCTATAATCAATAATCAATATCGCACACATCGTCGCCACCTTCTATTCTTTTAGTTTGTTTGTTTACGATGCCCCAGACTGATGTGCACCATCAGCGCAAATTGATCACTCCTTCATCGTCTTCTTCGTGGCCAAACATTGGCCGGCGCCAACATCAAATCGTCGTCGACAGCGCGGCGATGGAAAAAAAGAATCACTCATCTCGTTTGAGCCTGATGAGTGCATCTGGGCGCCCTAATTATATCGACTTTTAGTTGGTCTGTGTGTCTGTGTCGTGCTCGTAAAACTGCTGTGCAACTTTCGAACACACAACCACACGATAAATTACAGCAAACATTTGACAAGTGGCACTAAGCAGCAGCAGCAGAAACAACAACAACAACAGCCATGCGACCAACGGCCACATTTGGCACGACTATCAACGCCAAATGCGCGCCAACCACTTTCTAGACCGACATTCTCTTCTTTAGCACATTCTCTTTCAGCTTGGTCATTGTTTGGTAGTGTTCACTTGTTGCACTCGAACAGCACTTCGAGTCGGCTTTGTTGCATCAAGGAAGCCAATCAAGTGTTGACTCGAGAGATGCGAGCACATCTTGAGCTATCAATCAGCAAACAAGCCGCCGCAAAATGGAGCCATCTGAACACAATCCTCATTGTGTGTGTGTGTGCGCTATCTGAGCGCTCATTAATAAAGCACTTTGAGCACATTTGGCTTGGTTGGTGAGCGGCGTTCAAGTTGCAGCCAGTTTGCTCGCTTGCTCGCTTGTGTTTGCTAAAGTGCTGTGTCTTGCCATGCAAATGTCTCAGTCAAAACAATGGCTCCTGTTGTTTGCTGACAAGAACGAGCAAATCTCTAATTGATCGCCCATTGAGATGCTTGTCACGTGCCCGCTTGTTGTTGCGGGCAAACAGCACGGTAAAGCACGCGAGCACGACAATGAGCACTCATCAGCAGGTGTGTTGCGTCATGCTTTGCAATGCAAATCGGTTTAAATCTTTTCGTTGTCACCGGCCGGAAGCTGTTGGTTGGTTGTCGTCATCACTCTATGAGCGCGCATCTCGGAAAGAGTATAAAAGGAGCGCGATCTCGCATTTCAAAGTATCAGTTTTCAAAATCATCGAATCATAACAAGAACATCACGATAAGAGAAACCAATCTTTGAATCAATACACATCACACTAAAAATAACAACACCAACAACAAAATCCTAACAACAAACAAGCATCCCGATCAAGCATCATGCATTCGATTACATCAACCAGCTGGTTTGGGGCCAGGACTGTGGTGGCCGCAGTTGTTGTTGTCGCCGGTGTGTTGGCGATCAGCATTCTTGAGGCACAAGCACAAGCGACCGACAGTCAGGGTTGCCGAGTTGAGTGTTATCCAAACACGAAGGCAATCAATGGAAAGGGCGGCGTGGGCAAGGGCGAAAACTGCCGCTGGATACTGAGAACCGACGGCAAGGCGGCCCGTCTATGCGACCACATCAAGTGCAAGAAGATCTGCCCCAACAACCAGGCAGCTTCGTCGGCTGCTGTTCAAGATCAGCAAGCAAGCGCTGCCTCAGAGAACATGCGCATTGAACAACAAACAGAAGCCGAGAGCCCTAACTCGGCCACTGGCAACAACAACGAGCAGCAACAACAACAGCAGCAACCAATGGGCATCATGCGCCAGATGCACGGCAACAAGTTGTCCAAGGCACCAGTTCCCGGGGTTGCCGGCGGCCGTTTGAGTTCAGGTGCGAGCCAGCAGCAGCAACAGCAACAGCAACCATCGTCAACTGGCGGCCGTCGCCAGGCACCAACCTTGCCACCAGCAGTGCAATACGATGAGAACGACACCCCGCCACCAATCAGCCGATTCTTGGACATCTCGCCAGAGGAATAAGCGCGCTGAGGATGACGACACAACCGGACGACAAAGGGAGTTAACTGGATTGGTGGGATTGGCAGAAACGGTAATGAATGCGCGAGTATTTAGCGCGGCCTTGATCTGTTTGGCCAGCCCGAAGGAAGGGATCATCATCGCAACCAGCACACCAACAACGACATCCAGCCCGAACGATCAGCCAAGTCCAACATTGCGAACATTTGGCTCGATATTGAACGCACCGACACTCGACGGCTCGAGTGTCGGTGTTCATTAATGAATAAACTAAAATACTCATAGCAAAATACGTAATAGTTACCCGTCTCCAAGTTGGTCCTGTTTCTTTTCTTGGTCAACTCCTTTGCGTTCGCCTTTGAAAGTTTTGTAAGGCGGCGCGTGGCCGAGTTAGGTGAGCTTTGCTCTTGTCAATCAGCCAACTCGTGCTCACAAAACCATCTTTTGCATATTCAAATAGATCACTTCGTGCAGTCATCCAGCTGGACAGAACACGACGACGCTGATAAGGATCATTGTTGATCGAGCACTCTCGTTTATCGTGCACTTCTTGCCAGCACCAACGCTCACAGTACAACCAACAAACATCGGTGTGACCTTCGTTTGCTCATCTATTGACGATCAACAGTTTGCTGGCGCCTGACTTAGATTTGTTAGCCGCCAGGCGAGCGTGTGTGGGAACTCGCTTGCAAGGAGACAATTATCTTCATCTGGTTCTTCGAGCGACTCACTGACAGGCCAGAACAGATCGGTTGCAAGACCGAGATTGAATGCAGACACTTGGAGTCGAGTTTTGTTTGTGCTGGTAGGAGCAAGCATCAACAGTTTCAAACAGAGATCGGCGACAATCACATTGACAGACACAAACAGCAACCAAGACTGGCCGAATTAATCTTGCGGCTCCTGACAACAAGCTAGCTAAAAGGCTGAGATGTCGTTTTTGATGAGATCATGGATTTTGAATTCGAGCTTCGTTCGCGCAAACACACGCGAAACAAATCGCAATCTCAAGGCCCAACTCATCAAAAGCGCAGAATCAGATCCAGCAGGTTGGCTTGTTATCATTGGAGGTTTGTTAGATGGAATTTGGGCGAATAGAAGGAGCCGAGAAGAAGGACAAGTTGAGAAGGGTATAAAACGGGCTTCGAATTTGAAATTGTCTTTCAGCTAACTTTATCTTTTTCTCGTCAAC
>OX465601.1:272185979-272205027 GCA_950022295.1 Bromus sterilis
GAATAAAGCTCGCCATTCCTCTTAGTTGAGTCTAGAACAAAACATGGTGGAGATGCCGGGAATCTTTGTTTAAATATAGTTAGAGCAGAGATAACGGAAAATTGTAGCATAAAAGAAAAAAAAACAAAAACAAACATATATATATATAACAATAACAATATCGTACAATAAACCGCGGTGAAAACAATTGTTAAGAGTTGAATAATGTCAAACTTCGAAGAAAACCCTGAACAGCAAAACAAATTAGAAAAAATTGAAGAAGGCGAACCGAGCAATCAAGCCGAATTGAACGAGAAATTGGACAAAGTATCCATAGGAAGCAACAGCACGAAGTACAAATACACCTTTCTGGACAAAGGAAAGAGGCTGATTTATCATCTAACCCCTAAAAAGAAGAAAAGGTCGAAGTTTGAAGAAGAAATCGAATTCATGGAAATGGGAGAAAATACTCAAGATCTGGGGGAGTTAGGAGATTCGGTTAACTATACGTTCGAACCATTGAGCGTAATGTTTGATCGCTATGGGATCCATATATCAAATGAGATGATTCATAGGTATACAGAGGCAACTAAAGGCATTGATCTTGGGAAAGCCAGCCAGGTTGAGCTGGAATTCCTGAAGGATTACCTTCATACTTTGGCTGAAATCCAAAGACAAAGAGCTTCTCTACCTAAGAATCTCGAGATGGATCGGCAACTTTGGAATCTTCCCAAAGTAACCAACAACAGCTGTACCATCAAGCTAAATGAGTTGGTGATCCGACCAGAGGTTTTTGACGGCCAACAGCCCAAACCTAGAAGATGGATCCAAGACTTTAGCGAAGCTGTTGTAGCCAATGGCTGGACTGACGCGATCGCCATCAAATACTTCCCAACTTTCCTGTCAAGATCTGCGAAGGACTGGTTCTTTATTGACATCAAACCTGAACTCTCGGCAACTACTAAGTTTGTGGAGTTGCACAAGGCATTCGTGGATAACTTCGTGAGTGAGTCAGATACTGAGGAGCTCACCAGGATTGTGGAGAACGCTAAGCAAAGACCTGGTGAATCGGTCAGTACATTCATTCCAAGAATGAGACGACTTTTGTTGCTACTGAATCCCGAGGTGTCTGAGTCGGATCAACTCAGACAGTTGAAGAACAAACTAAGGCCTGAGTACAAGCAACTTGTGTCCTTTAGCAATCCATCTAATCTCCTCGAGTTCAGAGACCTTTGTTTAAAAATAGAAGCTGGATTTAGACAGCATGTCGCTTTTGAAAGACCCAATAGGTCTGTGCAGGGACCAGTTACACAAAATGTACAAAGAAGGGAAGCCTCAAAATCCCCAGGACGATCAGGTCGACCCCAAGTGCAACGGTTTAACAGAGCTGAAAAACACCCGAATAGCTTCAAGAAGACGACATGGAATGGCCCCTCTGGTCAAAACAGACCAGCAGGTAATCGAAAGAAGGTAATATGCTACAATTGCGGAAAGCCAAATCATGTGGCTAGCAAGTGTTGGTTAAAACCCAACAATCAGAGCTCAGGAACCGGGGGTTATAGTAGACCGAAAAATGTTAATTTTGTCCAGGATGAAGAGTTCGATTCGAATATCGATACTGTACTAAGGGGATATGGTGAAGAAGAGGTTGGTGACCAACCTGCAGAAGTACTGACGATAAAAAACGTAGTTGGAAATAGCACTGGAAGGGTACAACCAAGATTTATTGTCCAAGAAGTACAGCCACAACCATTGAATTTGGTTGTTGGAGGCGGTAAGCTCATCAAACACAAGGTTGTTTGCAATGAAGCAGAATTCAACGCCATTATTGACACAGGTGCGTATGTCAGTGTAATTGACGAAGGAATTGTCGAACATTTTGGTTGGAAAATAGAATCACAACCTTTACGTTTGATAGGAGCAGATGGGAAAGATTTGAATTCAAGAGGTGTTGTAAAACTCAAGATTCAAATCACCATACAAAATGTGGTCAAGGAAAAACTTCACCCAGTCGCCGTTGTTAAAGATCTAACAACGCCATTCTTGGTGGGCCTGGAGCTCATGAGAGAATTTGGAATATGTATAGACACGGCTGACTCAAAGTTGAGATTTGCTAAAGCTTCTGGACCTAAGAGTGGGCTAAGGATTATCAGCGACGAAATCGTCCCACCTAGAAGCCAGACGGTGCTCAAGGCTGAAGTTGGCCTAGTTGGGAATATTCTTACCGTCCCCCTTTATATGGAAAATGGGCTAATGGTTGCAAACGCGATCACGGAGGCTAAAAATAACCGCACTCCAGTATTAGTCATGAATCCGTTCCACAAACCCGTTGTGTTAGGAAAGGGCACTCAGTTGGCTAGTGCGGAGCATTATGAAGAACAATGGAACTGTCCTAGATCTTCCCAAGACACCCTACTTGTAAATCGTGTCACGAAGGTTCACGGCTTGAAGGAAACGTTAATGACTGGAGACAACCTGTCTAATGAACAAGTTGGCCAACTATGCACCTTGCTGTCAGAATACAAGGACGCTTTTTCAAACAACGGCGAAATCGGAATGACTAACGTGGTCCGACATAAGATCGAGATAGTCCCAGGCTCAGAACCGTTTGCTGAACCATTACGTCGACGCGCATTGGTCCAGATTGAAGAGACAAGAAGGCAGGTGCACGAACTACTTAAAGACGGTATAATAGAGGAAAGTTCATCGCCCTGGGCATCGGCTTACGTTCTTGCCAAGAAAAAGAACGGCGAGTTTAGACTTTGTATCGACTTTCGAAAGCTAAACTCGGTCACAAAAAAAATGGTCTACCCACTACCAAACATCGACGAATGTTTGGAAACACTGTCTGGCAAAAAGTACTTTACTCAGCTTGACTTCAAAAGCGGGTTCTGGCAAATCGAAATGGACAGCAACTCCAAGGAGATGACCGCATTCAGGACAGAAGACGGACTCTTCCAGTTCAGAAGGATGCCTTTCGGGCTGACTAACGCCCCAGCCACATTTCAAAAGATGGTAAATACAGTCTTAGCTGGCTTAAAAGGAATGAACTTGCAAGTCTTCATCGACGATATTTGCATCGCAACAAAGACCTGGCCTGAACATCTGGTCATGCTCAAACGCACGTTCGAACTAATAATTAAGGCCAGACTCAAGATTAAGGCTGATAAATGTGTCTTTGGGGCTAACAACATTAAGTTCTTGGGACACGAAATATCAGAGCTAGGGATCAAACAAGACCCTGATAAGCTGAAGGCTTTGCAAAAACTACCTGCACCGACGGATGCAAAAGGAGTCAAACGAGTTTTAGGAATGTTCTCATACTACCGCAAGTTTGTGGATAAATTTGCAATGATAGTGGAACCATTAACAAAACTTACCAGGAAGGGAGTTGACTTTGTGTGGCAGGAAGAACAGGAGAAAGCCTACAAACAAGTTTTGGCTGAGTTGGCGAAAAATGCCACGCTCGCCCATTTCAACCACAATGATCCTCTCATGCTGAAAACAGACGCCAGTCGAGCCGGCGTAGCTGGTTTGTTGTTGCAAAAACAGGGAGAGGATTGGAAGATAATAACTTGTTGCAGTCGCCGTTTATCAACCAGTGAAGCCAACTATGGCATTACCGACTTGGAAGGGCTAGGTTTAATATATTCAGTCACGAAATTACGTCCCTACCTGCTGGGAAAGCATTTTCAAGTCCTGGTCGACCACTGTGCGCTCTGTGTACTAAACAAGCGAACACCAAATAGCGCAAGGTTGCGGAGGTGGGCAATAGTCCTGAGCGAATACGATTACGAAATCGTTTATACGAAGGGTAGCCTGCATTGCGACATAGACTGTTTGAGTCGTGCCCCTGTCGATGACCCAACTGATCATTATCTAGAAGATAAAGTCTACCAAATAAGAGTTCTGAACCCAGTCGAATGGGCAAACGAATACGCGAAAGATCAGGAGTCGGGGGAGATGTTAAAAGCTGCCAAGGAAAAGCAGAATGACCTCGCAATTAAACAGGACGGGCTTATCTACAAAAATGATCAACTTTACGTTCCTGCTGGCAAACGTGAGGAGATCATTAAGGAGACCCACGAGATTGCGATCAACGCTCATCCAGGCGTAGCAGCAACAGTCGCAAAGCTCAAGGATAATTACTGGTGGCCAAACATGCAGGCGCAGGTTGCCAGAATCGTAAAAGATTGCAGGGTGTGCAGGACGCAAAAAGTAGACAGATCAAGGCCGTCAGGCCAGATGCATTCGTTTCAAGTTTTTGCACCTGGGGAAAGGGTAGCAGTCGATCTTATAGAACGAGTTACTGAAACTCTCAATGGAAACTTGTATATCATCGTTGCCATTGATATGTTTACGAGGTTCGTTGAAGCCAAAGCAGTGCCGGATAAAGGCGCTCCAACGTTCACTGAGTTCTTCGTTGAATACGCTGGAAGGTACGGCGTGCCTCACGAGATTCTCACAGATCACACATCAACTATTTGCAATGCCTTCACAGAGCAGATGATGAAAGCTTTCGGTGTGGAGCACACTAAAGCCACGCAGTACCACTCTCAGGGCAACGCAGTGGTAGAAAGGGTTAATCAGACGATCGAAGAAAAGATAAGGGTTCTCACAGGCGACCCAATGCATGAAAAGTCGTGGGACGCGATTCTGCCTGTGGTTGTTCTATCGATCAACTGCAGCTATCACTCCTCGATTGGATGCAGCCCATATGAAATGACCTTTGGCAAGAAACCTCCCTTGCAAGAAAAGCATTTAGTCGACAAATTCACGCCGACGGATATGCATGCTCAGTTAATTCAAAAACATCTGAAAGAGTGTTATATCAACGCAATTGCAATCCAATCTACCTCACAAGAGCGAGCAAGAGAGTATTATAATTCGAGAAGAAGAAGTGTTCTTTTCAAACTCGGAGATAGGGTTTATATCAAAACCCGAGACAGAAGCTCGAAATTTTACCCACGATTTCAGGGCCCTTACGCCGTTGTTGGTGTTAAAAACGACATCTACACCCTCGAAGACTGTGTAACCAAGAGAATCACAACCCGGCACGTCAACGACATACGTCACGGGCTAACAAGCGAACAACCAACCCCGAATAATAGTGCAGACAAAAATACTGATCAAGCAAACATTGAAGAAAACGATCACAATGAACAATCTGATTAGAGTATTGATAGTCTGCACTATTACAATACAAAGTTTCGTGGAAACTGAGGTTCTTTTCGACAAAGTTAAACCGATCATATGGCTGAAAACTAAGTCATTGGTCAGCCTCGGATCGGCAGAATACGACATCAACTTCGCCTACACAAGCCCATGTGGGCTGTTCAGAAGGAACATCGAAAGCAACCTCGAACATGGAGAAAGATTGTCCGCAGATGACTTGGCCAACCTTCAAGCTTACGAAGCTAGCTGCAACGCGTTGTATATCTCCCATTGGGAGGAAGAAGTCAGAGACCTGGCAAGTGTCAACCTTCCAAAGTTTCCTGATGACTTTTTGTCCAAGCCTGTTGAGCCTTACCACGAATCAACTACACGAAGAAAGAGGGAAACTACACCAGAGAAATCAACAATAACTGTTATCGACCCACAAGCAGGGATGTCAGAGAAAGAGAGATTGTGGAGTCTGGCCTACCAAACCCCGGAAGGTCGCAAAAAGTTCTACAGCTACTTGGTTGCATTTCGCAAGGAGTTGCAAAACATGACGGCGTCTGAACTCCTTGAATTCAAGATAAATTGGGATGGTAGACTGATCGATAGAGAGTCATCAACAAACAGTACAACAACCGGCACCGCAATAGTCAAGGCCTTCACCGATCCTGTCAAAATAATTGAATTACCCACAGATTTCTCTGCCTGGGAAATCGTGAAAATGATCTTTCTTCCACTTGCCGTTGCGCAAATTAGCCATAGCGCCGAACTAAGAACGTACCACGAAGCAGTCCACAAAGAGCTAAATATCCTTACAGAAATGCTTGGTAAGCCCACTGTTGATCTAGTGCTGGACCGAACAATGGAACGGGGTAGCATTGACAAATTCGAAGATGATAGCTATCCAGATCAACCATCTAAGAGCCCACTTATCCGGCTCAAAAGAGAGCTAAACGGGATCAATCAGACGATGTTAGAGGATCTGAAACAAGAAGGAATTGGGATACCCATGGTAGAAGAAAACTGGTGGGATAGGATTCGATACTGTTGGAGTAGACAGAATGAGAATGAGAAAAGGCTGAGGGCTCATCTAGAGAAGTTAACTCGACTATATGAAAACTTAACGAGTCTGAGTAATGAAGAGCAAGCTATCCTTCGGATCAACGCACAAAAGAAATTGAGCAAAAGAAACGCAGACACATCCAAACTAAACAGGCTGTTTGAAGACGCGATGGCCCTTCTTGTGGTTAGGTCAACACTCGTCCCGGCTTTCAGTCTGTATATCTGTCGCCATTTTGTGATGAATGAACTCCAACTAGAAATAATCCAACAAAGAGGACTAATAATTAACTTTTTGTACTCGTCAGTTATAGAGGAATATCACAAGGGGTTGCTTAACAAAACAGACTCCCACAACGTAACAAAAAGAGGTGTAATAACCGACATCGTGGGACAGGCTGTGGGAGAAGTCGCAAAACAAACTCTCGGCGTTGTTACTGGAAACATAGTTACCAATCTAGTTTCATACGCTATCGAAATCATCAATCCGAATTCCAACACGAACCGATTAACTCGGCTCGAGTCTGCAGTTAAGGACATGCAGGAAAATATCGAGATCTCAAAACAACTCAATCGAGGCATATTGGAAAACATTGACAAATTGAGCAACTTCGTCCAAACTGCAGTGAAAAGAGTTCAAAAACAAATGGACAAGTTTCCAGCTTACTCTTGGATAGCGAGTTTGGTCGTCAACAAAATCACCTTTGCCGGTCTCGACCTGCAAAGGATTGTCGATGAGGCCAAAAGAGGCAGAATCGCAATGGAACCATTCGTACGACTCACTAATTTGCGACAACTGGTGAACGTTGAGACAGAAAACACAAGATTCTTATCTGTCTCGAGGGTGAATAATCACACACTGAATTTCAAATTCATTGCGGTAATTGATTCGCCAGACACCAAGGCCTACCGCGTTCACGCTTTCTCACATTGGGATAATTTGGACGCAACCCCACGACTCATGGAATACTCAGGGTCACAATACATGATCTACAACGAAACCGCCAATTGCATGAAAGCGCTGAACGAGGAACCGGTTGGCTACATTAGTGAACAATGCACGGACCTGGATGGGGAGGATCCCGCCCTTAGCCAGTGGAAGGTTATAACTGAAACGTTCGACATAGAGAAATATGCCAGCGAGTCTCAGGTGAGGAAAACCTTGAGCAAGAACTTCATTTATTGCTTCCCAGGCTCAATTAAGATCAACAAGCAGGCTTACAGGTGTCCGATGGAGGCTTTCGGGCTCAATCCAAATGTTGAGTGGGAGACAGCCAAGCAAAGGCACCAACCTTCCCGCATATCATTAGAGACAAAGCAACGAGAGCTAGCAGTCGACGCAGTTCACGCAGGTCACTTCAGGGACGACAGCGATGTAGTCCAACACTTGGCCATGTTCGACGCTCTAAGGGAGGAACGAAGGAAGCTATTCAACCTCACAGAGCAATACAAGGATGCCGTCCCCCTCAGAACAAGTAGCGCATGGCTCTGGACACTAATGACGTTCTACGTGACCACTGTAGGAGGAGCGTTGGCCTATTGCACAGTCATGTGCTGGTTCAAAAAGAAAGAGACAGAGCCGTTCAACGCTAGCTACAGAGCTCAAGCCAACGCCCCGCAAGACACAGAGGTGGTTCTGATCGAAAGACGACCAAGCTCGATCGCACCACCGTCGTATAAAAAGTACGTGAGAGGTCACTAACACCCCCTCACTCATCAACGAACGAGCTCACAGACAAGATCAAGAGAGCCACGGAATATAGTCAAAACACTAAGATAATTCTCATCAAACTACGTTAGAACGTCTACCAATGGCCAGCCCAGCAAAAAGAATGCCGGAGAACAGCGAGGAGGGGGAGGAAAGGATGGAAGATCTGGCCAATTCACCGATTGTTCAGACCAAATTCGACATCAGAGATGAAGCAAGTATGGCAATCAAAACATACACTGAAATAGCAGAACGTCTACATGACATCATTGCTTACAATGAACATCATCGCCAAGAGACGATTAACTCGATATCGAAGATTATCAAAGCAGCTCAACCGTGTCTAGAAGAGGAATACGACGACTTATTATTCGCCATATTCACGCCAGAACATGATGAAAAGTTCTACCCCTGCAGGAAAACCAGGTTCATCAAATCTTTCTTCCGCTACGTCGAAGATCACTGCGACGGATGGGACATGCTGGTCATTAGCGAAAAGCTCGAAATGGAACAAAAACGCCGAAGCAACCTAACAAGTACTGCGACGGCCCCATCTTCATCAGCAGAAGAAACGAAGAAGCTCACTCCAGACAAGGCCAAGCAAACAAGCGTCGAGTTCGACGACTCAGAATGGTACTGAGTCATCTTCATCATAATCCACACACACACACACACACACACACACACTATCGCTCACCTGCAAAACTAATGCTTATCATGCTTAAGCAAAGGCAAGCAGATTAATGACATGCAGTCGCAAGGTGACGAAGTGGTAAATTTTCTCCCAAACCAGCAATGAGAAATGGATCATATCCGTCCAGAAGGTATATTAGCCCCAGCTGTATCATAAGAGCCAGAGAAATTTGCAACCTGACAGCAAGTTTCTGAGGAAATCGAGATCATAATAGTCCAACACGTCAATGTATCAAAACTGGTTAAAATATTACAACGCATGCGTGTAGTATGATCGTAGAAAAAATTCAAATTGACGCGCCGGGATCAAACCATTTACAGCGCGTGCGTTAATTCAACACAAAATTAGCCGGATGCTGTGCGTTATTTCACACACAGCAAGTCCGAGCTCTTATTCTTTTCTATTACTAACCTTCTAATAATTACTTTCGATATACCTTATTATCTACTATACATATATATATATATTATCAAAAATATGACGAATCATAACCAAGGGCGAGCCTGCTCTTGCTTTTATCGCGCACTCGGGTTTGCACGGAGAGAAGCCTTTGATGCAGTAACCGCCAAGAAGGTGCACAAAATAATGACTCAAAAGTTTAATCCTGACAAAAGAAGGGGACGCAACAAGGCCAAGTCGCTTATTATCTTTCGAATGGTAAGCCAAGCTTACGAAGTCCTCACCAACAAGAAGCTCAGAGCCAGCTACGACAAGCATAGGCCCACAAAACTTGGTTTTAGTTCAAGGCACAACTGCAGAGAGTTCGTTAGGCACAGGCGTTGCCTTAATAGGCTTCTGAAGAAATATTATTATGGATTAACTGGAAATGGCCAAACAAGCACTACTGAGCCAACCGAACCAGTAGCCACGATCGAAAACGCCGCATTGTCTGCTGATATTTGTGAACAAGCGACTGATATTCCGGTGCTCGAGGTCGAAGCAAGTGGCGAAACAAATCAGGCGGTAGATACAACTATTACTGACTCCAATGATTTACAACACACAAACCAGGTATCCGAGATAGCAGAAGCTGAAACAAATGAAATCTTTGTGGTAGAGAAGATCATGGCTATTAGCATGCGCCCTGACCAAAACTATTATTTTGTCAAGTGGGATGGTTACAGTGAGGATGACAATAGCTGGGAACCAGAAACAGGCTTGTATGGCGCGCCAGACGTGCTGAATGACTTTCGCAACAGCATCGGCATTGCTCCAATTGTTGATCCTCTCGAAGGCATGGTAGGTGCAGCTGATCCACACGACACTGACGCAAGGAACTGGCTAAATCTAGCAAAGATTGTTAAGAACATAAATCGGTCATTAATTCGAAACCAGAATTGGAAAACAATCTATCGATATCGACCGATTTTCCTTCGCAAAACACACCTGATCGTATGTACATATTTGAATATTCAAAACACGCCTTTGTATTAATCACCATCGGACACGAGGCCTTAATCGGCGATGGCCTTAATTGTTTTAACGATGAGCCCATGCTGAGAGCCAAACTAGAGGTATTGAACATGCCAGTTAGACAAATACAGTACCTGTATCCAACTAAGATCGATCATTGTGGCTCAGCCGCGGCTGTTCTAGCTATCCATTTCATCCGTTGCTATAAAAGAAGAGAATTTGTGGACTGCAAGCCGACGCCGTCGCTAAGGAAGAGGTTCGAAAGCATGCATCTCGATCATGAGGCGCCTGCACTTGTCGAGATGAAGCTCAGCGACTTACGTTATTCAAAGTTTTTCCATTGTGACATATGCAAGAAAAGAATTAGGTCAAGTGGCAGAATTAAGCATCTCGCTTGTTGCGCAAAGAAGCAAAGCGAGAATTTGTAAACATTTTATGTCCCCACGCTTAAAGGGGGGGGATGTTATGTTTGAACTCCTCCTCCTTTACTTTATGTAAGAATTCACCCTAACGGGGCTATATAAATAGCCCCGTTAGAGGAATAAAGCTCGCCATTCCTCTTAGTTGAGTCTAGAACAAAACAAGTGTACTGTCATGATCTCGCCGCCAGGGCGCACGCTCGTACGCGTGTACGATCAAACGCCGCACAGAGACCTCGCACAACACTCTAGTATATAAGAAAGCGTGATCAATAAAACAAAACACTCCTCCACTGCACTCTCGCCTCTTCGTGTCTACTTTATTCTCCGCCCTTCGTTTCCCCTCATCACAAATTGGTAGCAGAGGGTGAAGGTCAAATCACCGAGCAACAGTGTCAAGCTTAATATAACATAGTCGAAGAATTATCAAGCCAATGGATACAACACAGTTTCAAGAAGCGCTATCAACATCATTACGTGAAGTTTTGTCCACGTTTCAGAAGACGATGACACCTCAATTAGCCAATATTAGGGTACTCGAATTCTCAGGAGAACGCTCTCAAGACGTGGTTGAGTGGTTAGATCATCTAGAACAAGTCACTTTATCATTCTCACAAGGTAAACCTCATTTTCGGGTACACTCAAAAGCATATATGTTATATGTCGTTTAACGCGTCTTGCTGAGCTGATTACGAATCTGCCATTGAATTTCCCAAACAACAGCGAAAGCGGTGTACTCCTCATGAGGTTTACCTTGTCAGAGGAACAGAGGGAACAAGTTCTCAAATGTGCCTTCAGTAGATCCGCGCGTGCCTGGTTCAAAGATGACCTTGAGCCACAACTTTTGACTCTTACATGGCAACAGGTTAAGAAAGCTATTTTGGCTAGTTACAGACCTAACAAGCTCAACTATTACGTAGAACAACTTAACAAGCTTACTTATTCAGAAACGAAGACTTGGCATCTTTCGTTGATCAACGTGTTCATCTTGTCAAGAAAGCCTTCCCAACACTGAAAGACAGTGAAATCATTCGCGATACTATCATGGCCTTACCAGCTAACGTTAGGAGCTATCTCAACCTCATGAGTAACATTGATGATCTCAAGACGATACAGGAGTTCAAAACATTGTCATCTCGCTACGATCAGAAGATCGACATCAGTATTTCACAACCGAAGACACCTGTTCTTGACCCAAGCCTGTTCGAGTCGTTACTTCAGAAAGCTGTGGACAAAGTTGTAGACAAATTGAACGAGAAGCAAGTTGCCGCGGTCGCACAGGTCAAACCCAGAAATGATCAAGTCAATCAGGATCAACAACAATACGCACCCAATAACTCGTAACGGCGACCACAAAGACGCTATCCACGTAATCAGAATAGGAACTACAGAAGCTCATATGCACCTCCGGGGGGTTACAGCCAACAGCCTCAACAAAATAATTGGTCTAACAATCCTTCACAGCATCAACAATCACCTGTTGTGCGGTATCAAAGTAACAATCGGAATCAATTCTCCCTTCAACACCAATACTCGTCTCAGCAGCAGCAAGTTAAGCCACCAAGTCCTTGTTATCACTGCGGAGGTGATCACTGGAATCAAGACTGTCCCAATCCGAATTCAAACGTCAAGGGGAGTTGACAACAAGAGGCATCAATTCAACTCTAACCCACATATTAGGATGCCTAGGAGTAGGACAGTTGATTATCGAAGACATCGACATTCAAGGACAAAGATTTCGCGGCATTATCGAGGAGCCACAGCGAGCTTCTTGCCATCAAGAGGAAAGATCATTTCGCAACTAAAACCGGTACTCAGGCGAGCTTCAGGCAGAATCGAAACCTTAAGCAATGAGATTGGATCATCTATACAGAAAGCCACTCTAACAGTTAAACCTTGCAATGCAGACACTGAACCTGTGTCGTGTGAGATGTTAGTCATTGATCCAGGAAATGAAATATTAGGCTATGACATCATCATAGGTATACCAGAACTTAAGACTTTTGGCGCTCAAATCACTCTCAACAACGAGAAACCAGAGATAGTCTGGCACCCAACACACAAACAAACTACACCGACACTATATCAAGAGCAAGAATCTCGCCACTACAACCAAGTTTTGGCATTAGCAACACATTCAAATATCACGCCACAGACCATTGAACAAAAGAAACGCAACCGAAAACACTTGGTTTGACTGTATTGAACGTTTATTTTAGTGTACTCGACGCTTGCAGAGACTCGAATGAGAGTTGTGTGCGAGCGTCGTTGCACAACGACATGAGCTGACTAACGCTTAGACGCAAAGCTGAGCTGTGATGCTCAACTTTCTAACACGCCCCTGTGAGCTGAACAGCTCAGGTCAAGCTAGAACTTTGGTCTAGGCGTGGTAGGCAAAGGAGGACCTTTCTTGGTTTTAACAATTTTGGCGTCAGGGTCTGACGAAATTTCTAGACCAGTCATGTTCGACGCCGAAGATGCCCTCGATGACAAGGAGGCGGTCTCTCCATAGATTTGTTGCAAAGCCAAGACATCTGTTTTGAGTCCCTTGTTCTGTGCCACCAGTTGGCTGTTCAGCATATAAGCATATGATACAGCGCTGACGGCAAGAGACACCAAAATAGTCTCGCCAGTAATAACAATCCAGAAAACCCAGCTATGTTTTTCAACGACTCTTGACTTTCCCTCCTTCATCTTGAGATTCTCAATCTCTGCCTTTTGATTTTGTACGACGTCTACCATCATAGCTTCATTGAGAATCAAGCTATCATCATCAAAATGACCTATGTTCACGTAGTCCAATACAGCCTTGTCCTGCTTTTGAACGATGGACACTTTCTTCGTGTTGTACGCATAGTGATGATCAAACGTGGAATAGTTGGTCGTTTTGGGCAACTTGAATGGATAGGGCGGGCATCGACATTCAACGTTGTTCTTTCTAATTTTGAATGGAAAACAATAACCATAGTTACCATTCTTGGTTAACAAGAAATCCGTTGCATTGTGCATCGAGGCAATTTCATCATTCCTCGTGATTGACGATTCGGTTCGCCAAATTGACAGTTCTCGATCAATAAAGTTTGGAGTATCACACACTTCGTCGAGCTGGAGTGTAGCTGGCTCGTCAATGCCTTTAGCACAGTTGTTTGTAGCATTGTGAACAACAAACAACTTGCCATGGTAAGACTTGAGTTCAGGCTTCGAGATCAAGTGATCCCAATACTTGAATGGCCGAACTCTGAACACTTTTGTGTCCGTTGACTTGTGTGTAATCGTGAACTTCATCCGAATAGTGTGCTGGGCAACACGCTCGACACTGTGGAAGACAGTATCTTGGTTGTCAGCAGACCCAATTTCGGTCACGTTCAACAAAGTTGCCAACTCGGCTGTTGCAACTCGTCCACGAGCAAACTCGTCCATGATTGTGCGTAGATCTGCCGAAGTCATAACAATTGTAGACTCAACCACCGAGCTTTGCCACGATACTCGAGGTAGGAGATGCACGATGTGGTGCAGTTGACGACGTGTCTCACGCTCGTTGCGAGCATTGAGAGCTATTTGTCTCTGAGCTTGACTTAAGATGACTGCGGACGAATTGAGCTGACTTCTAAAATTATCCAATTGCACCTTTTCACGGTTGCGATCATCCTCGATGTGCTGTAACCGATTTGGAATTGAATTTGGATTGATGTAATTGACCACAGATGTGACAAGATTCGACACCACTTGATAGATTGCACCGCCAATGAATCCACCAACAGCACTCTCAATGAAACCGGGTTTGTTTCTCGGTTGGATAAGGAGCCAGTCGTTGATTTTGTTGAC
Organism: Bromus sterilis; assembly: GCA_950022295.1. Classification (NCBI taxonomy): domain Eukaryota; kingdom Viridiplantae; phylum Streptophyta; class Magnoliopsida; order Poales; family Poaceae; genus Bromus; species Bromus sterilis. The sequence continues at coordinate 272,200,237 of OX465601.1, forward strand.
AATAGCAGACTGACTCAAACTCACGCACTTATTGAATATAGTCGTGTCAATGGTCCTGTCGATGGCCTTTTCTGCATCCAGTGCAGGCAACTCTTTCCCTGATGCATCAAGTATCGGCCCAACTTGCATTATGTCCCGTAATAGTTCACACGGACTGAGATGGAAACATCGGAAACAGCGCCAACTCTTTCCGTGCAACAAGCACCACCAAGACAAACTCCGGGTGGCAAGACTGTGCCAGACAACCAAAACGAGGAGGATAGCGATCCAGCTTCGCAGTCGTTACAAGCACCAACTCCCGAACCCTTTTCAGATGCAGAAGATAGCTCAAGTTCAGAAGAAGACCAGTTGCAGGGTGTTACCGTCGCGTCAGATGCAAGCCACAACATCAGGAACAGTGCAAAAGCGTTCTACGGCAAGGAAGTCTACGGCTACAACTGAGAAGCAAACATCACGCAATCGAAGCCGCTCCAAGGAATCAAGTAACGTTGGAGTTAATCCACTCAAAGATTCAGATGGTTATAGCGAAGTCAAAGAAGTAGTTGGACACAAAGGTTCAGGTGCAAGCCGCCAGTTTCAAATCAGATGGATGGATGATGCCCTTGAATTCGTTAAAGAAAAAGATTGTGATGGTTGCGTCACCCAAATCAAGCTCTATTGCCGCACCAAAAACATTCCAATGCCAACAATCAAGTACAAGAAGGGTTGCGGCTATGCAAACGACGATGATGAGGTCGAAGAGAATTGGGCCACAGTTAGTGAAATACTCGGCAAAGCAAGCATCTATGGCGACAAGGAAGCCTTACAAGCGATTGAGTTCAAGGAAGTACCGAAAGAAGACGCAATCATGGTTATGCAAATCGGCAATCATCTGAAAACTGCTCGTTCTGGAAATCGGCTGATCGAGAGGTTTTTTCGGGCACATCCCGTTGCAGCGCAGAGGGGCGCATCTTTTCTGCCCGTGCGACAGAACTCAACTGTTAGATTTCTGCGAGTAAGAAAGATTTTCATTGTTCGAACTTCGAAGCGTAAAGCGCGAATGCTAATGTTTATTGTGTACGACGCGGTTATATAGTAGTATGAAGTGTGCGCGAGAGTTGCGCGATTGTAGTTTTCCAACATCCTCTCTCAGTCGAGCAACTCGGGTTCGATCGGATGCTACAAAACCATTATTTCACTGGTTTGTCGAAGCTAAGATTCAAGTCTGAAATAGGAAAGGAGAGTGAGATATCTGATGAAGTTGACAAGTGATTGTAAGCTGTTGAGGTGTTTATTAGTTAAGATGTTTACAATGCTATGTTCTCCACTTTTGTGAGAACCGATTCCATTTGTTAAACCGAAAAGTTCGCTGCCAACTAACCAGCGCGAGTTGGTCTGGTCCAGATAAAATTCGATCGAAGTAAGCGAAGGGTTTGCTCAGCGATGATGATGAGGAGATTGCCCGGGATGCGAATCGAATTGTGTGCTTGGTGCGGTATCAAGATCTTATCTCTTCATTTGAAGTACTTCTTCAAGTCCTTGAAATACAAGAAGGTAAACAAAGCGCAGAATGCAATGAGGAGCTGTTGGATAGAGCTTACATCAAGCTCTTGTAACACAAGATCCCCGTGACAGAGGCTTGATCTCTTTAGCCCATTATCAAGCTCTATTTAAGAGCTTCATATTAGTCTCTAGGATCGTGCCACTTGCATTGACCGTTCTCGAGATATATCGATGGAAAGGTGGGATACCAAGGGGATAAGTGGAATTCTGCGCATCAACGCCTAGCGAAGTTTCAAATTCACCTCAGGCTTGATTGTGGAAAAACCACGTTACACAGACAAGATTTTCTTTGTTCATTATCAAGCTCTATCTAGCAGCTTGATAATAGTTCAAGACTTATCATCCTTGCATTGCCCGTTCTGGAGATCGATATGTTTCAAGAGGGCGCATAGGGGCCAAAATGGCCGTTGTGCGCCAAACACTCAGCCGTTAACTATAGCGCGGTTAACGCGCGTATGTCATGCGCTAGGGTACGAGCCACGCCCTTAAGCCTTGTGCGGACGGCAACCAAGCGCATTTGAGCGACTCGACTATGTCTTTAGCCTAGATAAAAAAAAGCATTCAACAAACTACTCTCGTAGAGTTCACATGGCGATCGTGCAAGTTTTCACGAAGAGTAAAGATACGACCTAACCTTTTGGAAGAATCAGATACGACCTACCGAAACAAAGCTAAAACAATCATGAGTCCAGACAGCAGAACACCCGAACAGGAAGTTTTTTTGGACGACTTCATGACCAGCGTAGTCGAGGCAAAAGTATACGAAGAGAGCAAGACATCAAGATGTATAATGCTCGTTTACAAGCGCTACAAGCCAGTGAACTGAAGCTAAGGCAGCAAGAGCTACAAGCTAGAGAATCGACGTTGAGGCAGGAGAACCTGATGAATGAACCGTTGCACACAAGTTCAAACAGAAATCTGCAACTCCAAGATGCTACGAGTAGGGACTTGCTACAATTTGCACCGGGGTTTGACACTGAACGAGCTGCAACAATCAAACTGCATGAGCTAGTTACAACTCCAAGCAAATTTGATGGCTTCAGAGGTAAAGCAAGGTACTGGTTGGACAATTATGAGCGAGCCGCTAGCAGCAACTCGTGGAATGATGCCACCAGAGCGAAATACTTCCAATCGTTTCTCACAGGCCCAGCGATAGACTGGTACGTGATCTCTGTTCAAGCTGACCCTAGTCTAACTCCGTCTTGGGCGGAGACCAAGGCGTTGTTTAAGTCATATTACGTTGGAGAAGACGACGACTTGGCACTCGAACGTCAATTGAAAGACAAAGCTCAAGGCGCGACAGAGTTGGCTAGAAGTTTCACATTACTCCAATCAGCCATTCGAATTGGTCGCCATTGACTGCCTGGGCACATTGCCGGAGTCGTTGAGCCGAAAAAAACATGTGGTTGTCGCAGTAGACACGTTCACCCGATTTGTGCTGGCAAAAGCAATCGAAGACGTGCGAGCATCTACCCTGATCAAATTCGTCTTAGATATAATGTCGAAGTTTGGCGTGCCCACCGCCATACTGACGGACCAGGCGCCAACCTTCGACAACGAGCAATTTGCCGGATTGGCAGAAAGATTCGGCTTTCGGCACGATTTTTCGACGCCACACCACCATCAGGGCAACGCTGTGGCTGAACGAATGATCCAGACGGTTCAAGAAAAGATTTTCATCTTCCGACACGCGGTCGGAAGATGAAAATCGCACAAAAATGTAGAGGTAGGGTTTCTCGATAGGCATTTTAGACTCACCACGAGAAGCCTGATCGAATGAGCCCATGCACATGTTATTCGGCGTGACCACCCGGGGTGTGTTTCCTTCTAAATAAAAGTTAGTCTTCGACTAACACAAAAAGACTCGACTCTCTTAATTTCTAACACGCGCGCTTGTGATTGATGCACGCTCTCAATCGATGAAAAGCATCTTATGATCGGGAGGCGCGTGAGCCATTATATAAGAAAAGACGATCATTAATAAAAGAAGCACTGTCTCGATAGAAGTTGTCGAGCATCATACTTTACTCTTTTCCGTCTATGTCCCGGCGCTGTGACCGGTTCAAGCCCCAACACGCCCGGCCTCACATTAACTGGCAACAAACCAATCAAGGTAAACCTCATATCGATGACACTCGTTTCGGGACATGCCATATATCGTTGGATTCAGCTCGTCAAACTGAGCAATAATATGCATTGCATTCGCCCAACCTCGGAACGGTTTTCGAATTTTCGCGCGCGGAAGTTTGACGCAGCCTCCTTCCAGAAAAGTGCTTCGCGAGCTTTTGTCGAGCTTTGTGCGCACTGCAATAATGCATTGGCTTTTTTTATTCGTTATTATACCCATTCGCTCGATCAAAAAAGATATTCATTGGACAATTGCAAAGAGATTGTCCTGTCTACCGCGATATGATACGCTACTCGTGGCGAAAAACTGACTCACGTTTTCGCGAGGAAGAATTGGTCCTCGGCGCACCTCCACCAAAGGCCAATGAGGTCAATTTTCATTTTGGCAATGGGCAGACATGCGAGTTTAATAACTGCACTCACACGGCTGTCATTCAATGTGCCCACTGTGGAAAGTTACTATGTGCCATGCACTTTCTCGAGCGAGTGTGTTTTCATGACCCAGAAGAGTATGAGAGCGATACAGAGATAGATGAAGCAGCAGAAGATGCAAATGGAGATTGTACGGATCAATTCGAGACGGTTCAAATCGAATCTTCATCACAAACAAGCGACAGCTCGCACAAGAGCCTACCAAACACTCACAATGAACTGCGCGCCTAAATAAGCTTTGAACCAGATTATCTCGAGGAATATTCGTTAGTTGGGAAAATCGTTTATATATTCGTGATCAGCACGTCAAGACGCGTCTTATGACGTATGACACATGTGCATCCGAGTGTCATCGAAAATGATTGTGAGCACAACGCGCAAAAAAATTTCGGCAACCGCGCAACGGTTGCGCAACAGCAAAATTTTTTGTCTTCATAAATCCGAATCGCCCAAACAAATTTGAAGTATCAAACGAATCGTTTTTGAAATACCTATCGATAATTAGTCTGTTTATGATTATGAGATACTTGATTTTGGAGAAATTTGGAAAAGCAAAAATTTTGGATATAATTTTCAGATAGAGTAATTTATTGATTAAATTGTACGCATCCTACCATGTGCGGATCAGATTGCAAACCGACCATGCATGAGACACACAAACTTTGCTTGAACCACGAGCGGAGTAAGCAT